>JABSTQ010008778.1:0-32042 GCA_013358835.2 Ixodes persulcatus
TTTCGTAACTAACCTCAGGTAAGTGTGGCGTTCAAATACTTTTTCATTTTAGTACGAAATAAATTATAAATATATTAATCAAAGTCAATTAGTTTGATACTTAAAGCGAATATATAACCAAGATGTGGACGCTTTATTTTTTTATTTTCGGTCTTTTGTGTCCGTTTCCTATTTATTTTATCTCCCACAGGATGGCGCTACTTGGACATAGCTGCCGTTAGCTGTCGTAAAATAGTCGGTTGCGTACTATGTGTTCTGTATTTTTCCGCTAACAACGCTCCAGTTTTATTTTATTTTAATACTAAGTTTGCGTTCGAGCGATCGACGTTCTTTTGAGTAAAGCGCTGGACAGCCATCGTTTTATCGTGCCGCAGGCGCTTCTATGGATGCCGGCAAACCGTCGCCATTCTTGGCTTATGGCGCATTTCAAATCTAGAGGCGCACGCTAGTATCGGGCTGTTGTGCTGCAAGTGACGCGCCGCCGTTTGCTTGCACGCTCCTATTGGTGTCGATGGATGCCGGCGCCGCACAACCACGACGCACTACATTGGCGGCGACGCGCCGCCGTTGCTGGCTCATGTGCGTTCCTGGCATGCGCCAACTAGGTGGTACTTTAAACTTTATTAATTCCATTCAGCACTTTATGTTAAAGTGTTGGTGTAGTTGGCGCGGTATCGAATCATTTCGCTGCATTGGTACACCAAGCTTAAAACGGATTAAGACAAAATCCTGAGAAAGCCGCTCGTTTTGTTTCTCTAAATGGTGAACTCTTGAGTCTCTTCATAGTTTTCAACGATTGATTTGTGAAAACCGAAGGCACTCAATTGCCTTCCTACAAAAGTTTCTGGGGTCGTCCATGCGGTGAGGTTCCACTTTTGACGAGATACTGGTGGCGGCGGGGGAATCATTAGTAGAAAACAGGCTTGTGAAGTAATTTGTTAATTTTTCAAGTAATTTCGTAATTGCAACGTTAATTTTTCTGGAATTAATTTGTAATGTAATTTCCTAACAAAATATTGGTAACGAATTGCTTTATTTACTTGTTACTTTTAAAAAACATATGAGCAGAATAGAGTAACTGAAGAAATACGAGCAGAACATTGTGCAGCATAAAGAGAGCAAGTTCGACCAAATAGAAAATATCAAAAGGGGGAGAACAGCCAAAAGAAAAAAATGATTTCTTCTATGAGAGGTTACTAGCACCACTAGAAAAACGGGCAAGGCATGTACAAATACACGAAAGGCAACGATGAGGTAAAACAACGTGGAATAGACTCTCCGTCGCCTTCAATCGTATTTTTCTTCTCCCGGGCAGAAGAAAGCTCTTCGTGTTTATTGTGTTTGTCTTTTACACCGTTTCACCCTTTCCAACTTCTTCGACGTCTCCCGCCACCTGCACAGACATCAAACGCCCGTCTGTACCCCCTCGATTCGCGGGTTCACAGCTCGCGTAACGAACGATGTAGCCTCGCGCGAGGGGGTCCAATTATCTTTGTTTTTGATGTGCGCTACTGTATTCTAGCAAGGTCTGAGACACAGCTAAAAAGCGCCCGGCGCGAGGCGAAGATCATCGACTTCGAGGGTATGGACGACTCTTATTTTGGTTTACTTGTCTGGGCATGGTGTTTGAGTTCACTCCTCAGTTTACAGGAGGGGGGGGAGGGTTAGGCGATCCAAGGAGTGCTGACAGAGATAGAGAGAGAGAGAACGTGTAAAAGTGGTGTGATCCTCTATTGTGTTGTGAGACCGATGGCCACCTCTTCTCTCGCTCTTTATACCCTCTTCTTTCCTGAACTCCACAAATATTGGTATGAAAGGGAGAGCCGATGAACGATCGATACCCATAAGCGCAACTTTTTTTTCTGATAATAAGGATAACGGAAACCTAGAGTTGCAACGCTTTCTTGCTTGCCAAAAAACACACATTGTCATCAGCAGCAAGAACAACAAACTCTTATCTACGGAAACGCATCAAGGTAAGCTGAGACACTTGGATTCTGCATTGGGCTATACATTGTATTGTCAGAAGCAAGTTTTTTTTTTTTTTATTGTGAATAAAAGGCGAAAAACACGAGTCAAAAGGGAGCTCTCATAGATCGCTTCTTTAGCTACGAATCTCGTTGCGGAGGTAGACGCTGCTACTGTGCATGCGCACCGCTAGCTTTGTCTGCGCCATTCCAGGGATCATTTCCGGAGGCAGTAAGCTAGCGGGATGGCGGGAGTGGTTGCAGCTTTCGGTGCAGCGTACAGGTGAACGGAGTGAACCTACACTCTTTCTTGAATACAATATGTTATATTACAATGACTACCATAATACGGGCATATGAGAAATGAAACGTAGTGTTGCAGAACACTTAAAAAAACATCAAATTGTTTCTATTGTTTTCTGGGAAAGTGTACGGATGAAGTAACGTTAAAATAGTTTATAACGTAACGAGTAAAGTAATCCGTTACTTTTCAGCGAAAGTAATTTGTAACGTTAATGAATTACATTGAGGCTTGTAATTTGTAAGTATAATCCATTCCATTTTTATGTATCAAGCACAAGTCTGGTAGAAGACAAGGTTAATAAACAGGTGAGCTAGTTAACGTTACACGTCATTCTAACACATGACGACGGACGACAAAGGTACAAAAAAGTCTCAAACGCAGCTGAATAGTTGTATTACATATCGTGAGTTAGGTGTTCCTCCTCCGGTGTGTGGGAGGCAGGTTCCACTCCTATACTTTGGAGCGTGGCGGCTGGACCGTCGCTGAGTGACAGGTCGACTCGTTTTTTTTAAATTTTTCAATGTACATTTATTTACATGGCCGAGTTACAACTCCACACTTGGAAGACCATCCTAGCTCGTCCAGAGTCTCGGCCCAAGTGGCACAAAATCTTCTCCGGATCGTTCCTTCGAAATTCAACCTTTCACTCTCTGCTGGCAAAACGACAGATCAATTCAAATGTGGATTTGTCATCTGACCGAAACTGAACCAGCCACCGGGGAGAGCTTCAACTACGAATCAAACGGGTATCATACTTGAAACTCCCAAAAGTTCGCACCTTTCACTTAATCCGACGCGACAAACAGCGCCGGACCAGGCTCATCGCAGCGTCCCCTCCGCTAGACTACAAACAGGAAAGAAAACGTCGGAGTAGATTTTGGCATCCCTGTGACGAGCCGCGTCAATCCCCGTGCCCCCCCCCCCCCCAACATTCCCCCAAAGGGCACACCGCCGCCGCTGGGGCGGCTGCAGAACAAGCATAAAGAAGATATAAAAAACAACTGTATTTCGGAACTTAACTTGTTTTCACCAAGGCTGTTGCGTTGACACCTGCTGTAAGCAAAACATAAATTATTTCCTAAACACCGACCTGATTAAGTTCAAACCACCCGCTTGAACAGATGTCGCACAAAAACAACATCAACTGTATGCTATAAAACTCTTCAAAGCACACATCCGTAAATGCCAACAAAGCAGCACTGATAAAAAAAAATTCAATTCTAAAAACAGAAACATTACATCAGCGAACAAACTAGTGCTGCAGACAAAATGTTTTAGCGGGCGCCAAAATAGGGACACAGAACAAAAGTTTTTATGATAGCCGTCATGTTCCTAGTCAAACTGCCACAATTCACACATTAGTTCGACAAACTCCTGTACATTCCAGGGTCCTGCAAAATCAGTGGTGGAAGCTCTCGAAAATCTACGACATAAAACATCTATGGAATAATTATAATGCCCTAGACAGGCATGTCTAACCTCAACAAAGTGTCAGCGCATTTATTAAGCGAGCCATTATATGGACGATTCCTCTATCACACTTTTGTAAGGCCAAAGACCAACGCGTCAATCTGGCACTGAAAGCAGCGGCGTGAGTGAGGGTACGTAAACGGGTTATCATCCGTGGCGACATTTACCTTCGCCAGAAACAGTCAGGTGTCGAATCATCTGGAGCCTACACTATGGAGTAAACTCCTTCAATTGCGGACCATTTCCCTGGATTTTCGTGGGCTTTATGCTTATAAACACAATCAGTATTGATACGTCTTCCATCATTTGGGACAGACACACTTCGACAGTGAACTCGGAGGCGTCCGTGGTCACCGTACGCGAACTCCAGATTAGGATCGGGTGCGATGAGTTCCGGTAGCTCACCAGAGCCTCTTTAACTCTATCAAAGGCATCGTTGACCGCATTGGCAATGGCACCAGGCTTAGTACCCGGTTATGGTCAAGCCAGTCAACGGTCGGACAATCTCTAAATACACGGGAATATAGTCCAGGTAGTAATTAAGAGACCCAGAACACTTCGCACATTCCATTTTGTGCAGGGTGCCTCAAGCTCAAATATCGCACTGATTCGCTCTGAGTCAGATGAATGTGTTCCGGTCCCACGACATGCCCGAGGTACCTAACTTTGGAATGGAAGAATTTTTTCTTTGCGCGATTCACGGTCAGTTCTTATACTAGCGATCGCCTCCAACACGGAGCTCAAGTGCTCGATATGCGCCTCCAATGACTGAGAAAACCGCTACATCGACGATATACGCGCACGCCTGTCCACGGTGTTCTGTCAGTATCAAGTTCATCACCAGGTAGAAGGTGGCCAAGGAATTCCTCAACCCGTACGTCATAACCCTCCAAGTGTATTGTCTACGTGGCGCTGTAAACGCGCTGAGTCTTTACAAGTTTACATTCAGCACGATGTGCCACTACCCCCGCGTGAATTCCAAAAGAGAAATTAACTTTGCTTTTTTCCACCTCATACAAAAGCTCGGTCATGTTTCCCATAGGGAAACTGTCAGGCTCCATAACTGCATTGAGATTTATGTAATCTTATTCTTACAAATCCATCGTTATATTGTTACGCACACCACAGGGTTGGCGTACGGGCTATCTACCTGATATATATTTCTGAAGCCCCATCCCATCATCTTGGTAACCTGTCGTACTACATCTCTTAACCCGTTGTGAGGCGCTATCAATTTTCAAAGATATTTGGCAGTACAAATGGCTGTTTCGTATCTAGTGGCTGCAGCAACTCTCGTGATCCTGACAAGAAACAGAGAGTTTCAGAAAATTCAGATTCTCTGGTCCCCACGGAACGAGGACCTGGCGGGATATAAGGCGGCCCACGACTAGGCTCGATATGATGATACTCTCCGGTCCTCCGTGCCGATCGATCGAGACCCTGTTGAGGCCGGATGAAGGCGTCCCCAAAAGAAGTTCAAAGATACTAGAACACTACCTACACGGGAGAAGGGCCTTCCCCCCCCCCCCCCCTCGCCCTCTCGACTCGATGCAATGCAGGGAGAAGGTAGCGTTCGGGATTTAGCTGCTAACCAACACCTTGGTTCACGTTAACACCTGACACATCCAGCCTGCTACGAATATGACTGCAAGGCATGCACGCTGCCCAAAAAACTCTGCCAAACGGTGCAGCACGCCGATACAACTCATAGTGAGATCCACCAGAGAGCAGTATTAGAGCCGGCTAGCCAGCGTAAACCCAGTTGACCAGATCAAGATGACCAACAGGGCTCGACGGGCAGCCTCGGCTATGGTCTCCTTTACTGAGGAAACCACCCACCAGGGTATGATGACAGTGTCTGCTTTTTGATAAATAAAGTTTATTCTCTCTTTCTATGTCTTTCCTTCTCTCATTCAATTAATTACAAAAAAAGCATCCGCGACGTTGCATTTAGTACGATTGAAGGATGGCTAATACAATTTACCACAGAAGCAATCATTATTGTTTCTTTTAAAACTATTTTAGTAAAATTGTTCTCATCACGCAATGCACTAGTGTCATCCCAAACCGGGTAAAATTATGGCACTCTTCGGTAATTAAAAGGCATAGAAAACTGTGCAATAATTTTTTTCCGAAATGGGATGACAATTTTCTATTCAGTAAAGAAAAAAAAATGTGAACAAAAATTGTTTAAAAAAACAATTAGGATTGGCTCCTTGGGAAATTGCATCTGCCAGGCTTCAATCACACTGAATTTGGCGTCGCGCAGTTTTTTTTCAGTTTCTTAAAGGGCGGAGTGTGTGTCAAGATTAATTGGGGGCTTGTTGATTGAACATCTAGACGGTGGTTTAAAAAGCGCAAAGGACTAAGAAGAGAAGGAGGGGACAGGGCAGAGCGCTTTGTCCTGTCCCCTCCTTCTCTTCTTAGTCCTTTGCGCTTTTTAAACCACCGTGGAGTCGGTGAAAGGACAACATTGTATAATTTGTTGGTATAGGGCTTCGCTAGCGAACTCTGAGTCATTAACCAATGGGCGTGTTTTGGGGGGCGTGCGATGGATGTGGGAACGTGTGCAAACGCGGTTAATGCCATGTGAGAGGGTGGGGTATACGGGGGTGTTTCATTGGCTATATTATGGAGGCGTGGCGCTGGTTGTGTGCACAAATGCAAACTCGGTGCAGGTCATGTCAGGGATGACCAATATAATACGATATGTAATAAAAGTTGCTTCAGCTAACTTTGAGACATGTGTTTGTCCCTTGTCCCCTTTGTGCCCGTCGCCTCCCGTTTGGAATCATGTGCCATGAGTGCCGAAAACTTTAACTGTGGGTATATTTCAGTGCGCAAGCATATCGCTTGTATAAGCAGTACTACATATAGGTGTCCTGGATGATTCGGAACCATAAAAGGGAACCAGTGATATTATGCTGACGTCACCGTAAGCATGCACCAGTACTGCGAGTGCAATCCTTTTAGCGTGGCGAAAATATATTTGTGCCGAGAGCTGTAGAACACTTTTATTCGCTTATTTAGACTGCTCCTTTACGAAGATGGAGCGGTGTCGTTTTGTAGTGGTCACAAGCCACACCAAGCGACTAGCACGCGATGTCTGTCAGACTTGGTCGATTCGGATTTCCCTTTTCTCCCGCGCCGTCTGCTGAGGAGTGGTACACGTATAAAGGAAGCAGTGGCAGGGGGGGGGGGGGGGCTGGGACAAGGAGAGGTCCTGACAATGCCTTGCAACGCGCTGATTAAAGCGGAAGAGAAGTGAATAGCCGGTTGAGTTCACGTTCACGCTCACCTCCCCAACAGTTTCGCCGTGGTCAGGGAGATTCCCTTCTTGATTGAGTAGGTGAACTTTGTGACACTTCATTGCGCGATGTCGCTAAATTACCAACTATACAACTAGTTGGTAATTTACCAATCATACAACTTGTTATTTCTTAAATATTCCTCGCAATAAATTACGGCAAAACGAATATCCTTACCTTATTTAGGCAAACACTCACGTCGTTCGTTTTTGGTACGAAGCCACAGCTGTCGAGACAAGTGTTGCTGCTCGCGCTGACAAAATGTTTATTCCACCAATTTACGCGAATTGCACAACATATGTGATCTTGGCGGATCCAAGGAAGAATATAATTTATAGTCTTTCTCTTGTTATCTAAGTTAGTAATATCATTTACGACTGTCAGCACGTGAATATCGAATAAGAAAGTGCCCCCCCCCCCCCCCCCCTGTCCCACCAGCAGAAAAGTGGTCAGACCCACCAGCAGAAAAATGGTCATTACACAGCGGTTTTGGGTCGTCAGTTTGCCCAAAGGCTAGTAGCTCGCCATTTGGGGTAGTCAACACCTCCAAAGCGCCATTTGACTACCCAGGGCAGTCATTTTTTCTTAAAGTGCGTCTAGCAAAGCGTCTCGAAAGTCCGGTGCTCGTTGTGGCCGCGCGGCGAGGCCTCCGTGTAGAAATACAAAGGTGAGGCCCAAATTACCTGTCGGTTCACTGGGTACGACGGTCCGGAATTCTTCTGTCGTCACTTGTATGGTACTTCAGTAGCTCAGTAGTTCCCCGGCACGTGGCCGGTGTGTTTTGACTAAATAGAATTGAAAACGCGACCGTTTCTGCCTTGTATTATGTGCGTGTTCGCCACGTATAGCGAACACTGCCAATTGAGCCCAAAACAACGGCTGATGCAACTGGAGACACGGGCAAAGTAGAGTCGAGCGGTGATCTCCGGAGAAGCACGGGACGCCTGGAAACTCCCGTCTGGGTGTTGACGCAGACCAGAAATGACGCTTCTCGTAACACCAACCAAATGTAATATAAACAGTTAAATAAATATACCTTTGCATTATCCCAAATTAACCGTTATATCACAGTTTTGAACTGTGTATTCTTCTTTCTCCTAGAGCTTCCCGTGGGCTTTGGGTATACCCTGTGTTAACTAATTTGTGCAACATTGTCAGGGCTAGCGTAGCTTCCACTGTGCAGCAGTCCCGCACTGCTGCGAGAGCGAGTTGCATTGTCGTGGGCGCCTACTTTCCGTGCACTCGAACAACTAGCTTTTACAGAGTTGGAGCACTGCGAAAGATAAGCTACCTTTGACAACGTAGCACAAAACGGTTGACTCCGAGTATAGCCGCTTTCCATCAGCTGTGCATGAGCGCCGCTATAACCAACCTTCAATTTTAGAGCGCAGCTCTTAGGCGCCCGTTTCCGGCTTGAGCGGCGTCGGCGTCGGCGTCGCCGTTGGCGTTGCCGTCGGCGTAACCGCAAGGTCATGTGACCCTCCCCAAGGTCACGTGACCCTCTAAGGTCACGTGACCCCCCAAGGTCACGTGACCCCCCCAGGTCACGTAACCCCCCAAGGTCACGTGACCCCCGGTCACGTGACCACCCCCCGAGGTCACGTGGCCCCCCATGTCACGTGGCTCCCCAGGTCACGGGGCTCCCAGGTCACGTGGCCCCCTAGGTCACGTGCCCCCCCTGGTCACGTGACCCTCCGACCCAGGTCACGTGACCCCCCCCCCCTCCGCGCCTTCCCCCCCTCCTCAAGATCTGCGCTCTAATTCGGCGTTACAGGAAGTTGTAAACGGCTTTCATTTTTTGTTTGTTTTTATTACGTTTACTACAGTTTATCATGATTACAGCAGGGCAGGTTATGGTCCTCTTTAATGCTATTGTGTCGTTCTACCCAGAAAAGGCTTGCAAAAGGGCGAAAAGCACACGATGACCAGACAAGACCTTGATTAAGGCGGACAGTGCAGCCATATCTACGTGAATGAGCAAGTAACAAGTTCAAACAAAAGGCTCCTGGGTTGTACAATCGCACAAAAGAAAACCGTAGGCTGAAAATTTGTCTCGCCATCTGGCGGGAAAATCTTTTCCCATAAAGATAATCAGGATGTTGCGATCCGTGTTGCTTGCATGGCGAATGTGAAAAAAATAACAAATTAAAATCAGAATTTTTTGAGCGAGCACGAGCCAATCATCAGTCATGAATAGGACTCAGTATGTACTCCCTTCTGAGCTCAGAACTTATCTACGGCATGAACCAAAAAATTATTTTACGTGTTTCTACCTAAACTGGCAGTCATCAAGAAATAAATATGACGACCTAGAATCCTTTTTAATCAAGGTAATTTTAGCTTTGACGCGATTCTGCTGTCGGAAACATGGTATGACGGTGACTCGGATGCCTGCACGTTGCGGGATTATAACAATGCTTGTCTTAATAAAAGCACGCGGCGGGGAGGAGGTATCTCTATGCATACAGAAGCTTAAATAGCTTTTGAAATATATTCTAAATTTACATGCGAAAGCCAAGGCTACGAATTACTAATGCTCCGCTAAAAAAAAAAAAAAAATATTGTCTCAGTTATTTATTGGTCTCCTGATAGTAAATATACTATATTCTTAGATTCTCTCGAAACGTTTTTGGCCCTTGTAAATGAAGGCCAATACAACGTAATATGTGGCGGGGATTTTAATATTAATATGTAAGGTGATACCAACATAAAAAGAGAAATGAATATCATTACGAAATTCAACAGATGCCTTAACGTAATCAGTGAGCCAGAACAAATTACATCATCGACCCAGACTCTCAATGATTTCTTTTTTACGAACTACGAGTTTGTAAAGATAAAATCGGGAATAATAACGTATAAAACAAGCCATCACCTTCCTTTATTTATTTGCATAGCGAGAAAGCACAACTTAAAATTTAGCGATTCCAAGAATATTTGCTCATTCCAAGATATTGCCTCAAATCGAATTCAATGAATTCCGACAGGGACTATCTCTTACGAATTGACACCTTTTTTATTTACGTTTTGGCAATGAGCCATGCGATGCATCTTAAGAGAATTTTACACGTCTGTATGCGCATCAATTTCGCTGCACACTGTACGATAATTTTTTTTTAATACGTAAATTATGGGTTATTTTTTACTTCCTCGAGTGAATTTGTATAAAAGACGTGCTATGTCAAAAGGTTTTAAGATCACAAGATTTTAAATCCCTTGAGGCGTTCATGTCTTTTCGTAGCAAACTAAGCAAAATATTACGCTGCGAAAAAGTAGAGTATTTTGAGAAATAGTTTTTTCTCCCGGTAATAGTAGCGAAATTACTTGAAAAAAAAAATGAATTCCGTACTGATGTAAAATGTGTCACCAGCCCCGATCCAGGGTCTTCTAATAGGTAATCATCAACCGTGTGATATGCATTAGCCACTGAGTTCAATAGCATTTTCGTAAATATTCAAGATAAAGCCATATCTAGCAGAAGTGACGCAGCCGCTTTGCCTTCCACTCTTGAAAATAGATGTTCAGCTTTATAAATTGCCACACGTAATGCTGAGGCGATCACTAAATTTATGCAGCTTAAAATAGCAGCATCACCGACTGTGATAATATTCAAGTTCGCCCGGGTTACTGGTTCAATTTAATATTATATCAGTCAGTGCTGCTGCTATTTTTAGCTCGTCATTGATCTAATAGCGCCTTGCTTATCGTGCATATTTACCCACAGTCTAAAAACAGGAGTGTTTCTCAAACGTATGCAAATCGCTAAAGTGTCGGTTTTACCGCAAAATACCGGCAAGTGGCCACCCAAAATTTGGAGAAAATCACAAAACAAATGGGGATGGGCGCCTGTCCGGTCATTCGTTTTACATATCAATGTACTGTGCATATTTTCCCAGATCTTACACATTTGGGAATGGGCGCTTAGTGTGGAATGGGTGGATGCGCGGTATTCTACAAAATACAAAAAGGGGGATAAGGCCGACCTCAAAAACTATAAATCTATTTCTCTTGTACCTGCTTTTTGTCAAAGAGCATCATATATTTACTGCATAATCGTATATCTTTATTGTTTTATAAGCGAGACATATTCACCTCCTGTTAATTAAGATACTGTAAAAAGTACTGTAGTGGTCCTCGCTAGTAACCGAAAAATGATTCCCTTTACAAAATTTTAAAGATCGCAAAGTTGTACTTGGCGTTTTTATCGATTTTATAAAGGCCTTCGACTTGTTACACCACGAGATGTTGTTTAGAAAGCTTGAAGACAACGGTGTTCGGAGACACGCCCTCCCTTTAATTAATTCCTATTTACAGCATCGACAGCAGTTTGTCCACCTGAATGAATGCGGTTCTCATGTGAAACCGATTCTTTCGGGGGTTCCACAAGCGAGCATACTTTGTCCACTTCTTTTTAATATATCTATATTATTGACATAACCAGCGTTAGCATAGGAACGAAGTTTGTTATATACGTAGATGGCGCTAGCTTATCTTTTTATGTCAAAAAGCTGACGACGATATAGACATGGCAAATATTACTTTGTCTAAGTTCTCTCATTGGGCTTTCAACAACTTTTTGAAAGTTAAATATACAAAAACGATAGCCGTAGCCGTTTATTTTTCTACCCCAAATTGATCTAACACAAACCCCGAAATTCCTGTATACCAGGGTATTGAACCGAACCCGAACCGTAAACCGAAAACCGAAAAAAAACGTTATTTTTGCGCGAACCGGAGTTGACCCGAAACGAAATAATTTTTCCCGCTCCGGAGCGGAACCGATATGTTTTTCATGCGGTTTTCGGTTCATACGCGAAGTCAGGTTGAGTGAAAAGTGCGTGGCGAAAAACACAGTAACCTGAACAGTAAACCGAAAAATGAAAGAAAAAAATATTTTCGCGCAAACCGGAGTGGAACCGGACGGAAATAATTATTTTTTCGTTCCTGGGCACAACTGATCAATTCTTTTTGCGGTGTATCGTTCATGTGGGAAGTCAAAAAGCGCAAACCAATTGGTAGCGGAAAGCTCTGTAACGTTCCATTTTGAGGTTTTCACATAACGGTCGTCTTTATAATTTATGATGTTCGTCTCGAGAACTCAAACGAAATGAGCACAGTAACTATAAACTTTCCGGGATTTTACGTATTTCTTTAACAAATACTAACATTCGTCCCAGCCTTTCCTTGGGGACCGGAAATGGCTTATCAAAGTAAATTTAACACTAGGGCATACCCAATTTGTACGTCAACAAAAGTGGCCAATTAATGAGCCTGTTTGGTGGCAAAAAGGTGAGTTGGGCTAGTTGGTTTTTCATCTCGGACTAAACGCAAAAAAAAAGACAAAAAGAGGTATGGACAACACGCCCAGTGTTGTCTATACCTCTCTTTGTCCTTGTTTTTATTTTTGGGCGTTCAGTTTAAGCTTTGTTTGGTATTTCTTGTCTTCAATTTTGTAGAGCTGTGTGCATTTTACTTTAAGCGCATTGATTTCATTGTGCAACTAATCAGATAAAAAAGCGATATAAAGGCCGAGGGATATTGTAGATCCTGCACTAGTTGCCATACTGTGGCGCATCTAATCTGCTTTCAAAATAACGCAGCGGATTTAATAATCTGTCCGAAATTAAAGTCTAGCACCGGGAAGGGGAAGGGGATTCAATCAACAGTTACAGCTACAGAAAACAGCAAAACAGCTTCGATATCTGGTAGCAGAGACTGCAAGGATCAAAACGTTTCCTCCTCAGAAACCAAATCAAGGCGCACAGCTCTTCTAAGCATTGCTAGACAAGGAGTCGCGGATTTCAAGGGACGCTAACGTGTTACGGTTTTGGGGGGAGAGAAGGGAACGCCATCCAGAACTTATACCCATTGGCGCAAGTAGCCCTGGGAGTGCCTGCGACCCAGGTCAGCGTGCAGAGAGCCCTTTCTGCACTCTACATTCTATCGTCTTAGAGGTGCCGTCTTTCCCCGGATATTCACGACGACGTCTTGCTTCTTCGGTCAGCTGCCTGACATTGAACTGCGCTTTCACCCACGTCCCGAGGTGCCCCAGCACTAGCTCGTTCGTGCCACACAGTAATGTTATTTTTTGCTTTCTATATGTAACACTTTTATAAAATATGCATAGTTTATCTTTTGCTGTCGTCAATTGTTTTTGTAGCATATGAGAACGAACCGGTTCGAAACGGTTTGAACCTTTATTTCTTCACTCCGAAGTTGAACCGGAGCTGAACCGCTTTCTCTGAACCGGAACGAAAACCGGAACGAAAACCGGAACGAAAACCGGAACGAAAAACATTTCGGTTCGACACCCTGCTGTATACAATTCATGCGTTATTGATATTACAAAATATTTTATAACTCTAGGAATTCTATGTTTGGGGCATTTGACTGCAACTAGCATGTAAAATATATTGTCACGAATGACAATTGATGAGGCGATAATAACTGAAGAAACTAAACGTTTAATGGGACGAACTTGTGCCCAGAAATAAAAGGAAAAACGATAACAACAGAAGAGGACAGAGCGTCGCGGGCGTCGAGGTCGGCGTGACAGCAGAGTCGGACGCTGGGGCGAAACTGACTCCAGCTTGCCACGCGGAGCCGCTTTTGTACACGCGTGGGCTTCTGGAGCATTCGGCGTAAAAGGTTCGGTGCCTAGAACATTCTAACCTCGAATCAGCAAGACGGTTCTCGAATTTACAAGAACGTCACATTACAGTGTCAACAAAAATGTGTAGCCGCGGCCAGGAATCGAACCCTGGCTTTTCGCGTGGGAGACAAGTGCGATAACCGTTCGGCCACGCGCGCGCTGCCTACTTGGCAAGCTGCGCGCGCGGCAATATAGCGTCAAAATTGACCCGGGGTGTTGAACTAGTACGATGTCATAGTTTAATAATTTCAGTCAAGGTTAAACTATTGCTTTATAACTTCATATTATACTCACATCTCAGGTACTTCCATCTTGTCTGGGGCGCAACAACAGATACAAACATAGAAACATTGCATATAGTCCAAGAGAACCTTGTACGGTACATTTGTATTACTAGTCATGATTCCCATCATTTTCATTTATTTCAGCGACTTGCTATTATAAGAATTATCGATATTTGTACTTGTGGGCCGAGCCGCAGCTTTCTATCTGAACCGATGCGAAACATTCGAAATTTAAGATCCCTGTCTTTATTATCCAGAAATAACCCTTCTTTCAAAACCCGTCACATGGAATACTGGAGGGTGAATGTATGCAGAAAAAATGATGGAATCAAAATGCTCAAATGCATGCTGCCAAAACATCTAAACGACCATACAGCGAACAACACTGATTTGTTTCGTACTTTTTTCGAAACCAAAGGTCTCCTACGTAAAATGTATTTTGCCTTGTTTTCTTTTTTATATTGCTTTAATAGTTCATTGGTGCCTATATAGATATATGTCCTCCGTGCATACAATGTTTTCAAGTGGATTTGATATACATGAAATGTACTGTGATTTGCAAATGCACAATTTTTACGTAAGTATAAAACCGATCTTTTGTTTCTTCTTTGTATTCTTAGATTTAACCATATATTCATTTATTTGCAATTTTTATGTGAAATTAGGTAGCGCTTGTATTAATTTCTTTTCAGTTTTTGATGACCACTGTCTGCCATTGTGTGTGGGGGGGAGGGGGAGGGGGCGGCGTGGTCCCGTCAAGCTGCCTGTAGTAAACTTTTCACTCGTCCTCCCCCCTGCCCCATTATGCGAGAGAAATAAATGGATTATTACTGTCTCTTCTGGAAGCTCGTCAACGCCCTCTTCACTGGCTCAGAATTTGGGTAAGACCAGAGAAGGTCATCAATGGCGGCTGCAATCTGGCGTGTGAGCAAAGCGTGTAAAATTGCCTCAATGTCCTTCTTTTTAGGGTAATGTCATTCGTTGTAGTGCACGACGCTGATTGCGCGCGTCCTCTAGAAATATATAAAGGAATAACCAATAACAAACTGCCGAGAGCCAAATGCCAAACAAAATCGTTAGATGTCCATTTTGTTCCGAAGGCTCTTCTTCCCACAGACCTCGGTGCGTGAATGCGAATCCTATGCCCGACAACTCACCGCCGTCACGTGACGTATCTCAGCTATCGCTGTGACTATTCGGTGCATTAACACAGGACTGCTTTTTTTCGTGCGTCTGCTTTCCAAGCGTTGTTTTGGCCCGCTCGGAGATTCTAGCCTGTGACTCAAAATGAATACAAAACTGGCTTCCCTGGCCTTCTCTCGCAGTAGGTTCCACAGCTCTACGCTCACTCTGTTCTTACCTAATCTGGGAGCGTGCTGTTTGTTTGGCGCGTCGTGCATATATACCGGGTGTCCCGAAAAAATACTTGCAGAAAATTTTTTCAACGCAAAAATAAACTATTCATTACTGAACCCCCATTCTCCGCCCAAAGGTAGCACTTGTGTTCTGAACCAGATTCCAAAGTTTCAGCCCAACCCGATATCTCAATCAAAATGTTATATGTGATTTTGTGAAAATTGCAATAAGAAAGCGGCCCTCATTTTCGGCCTTTTTCGGTTTCTGGCGCATAAAAGCTCCATGTATTCGAGACCTCCGTCGGCCGCCATTTTCCCACAGAAGTTATCAGAAAATCGGTTATAACTTTTAAATAATATATCCGTTCGGGATGAAACTTTGGCATCTGGTTCGAAGCTCTAGCGCTACCTTTGAACGGAGAATAAGCGTTTCGTTCAGAGAAGCTTGCGTTTTTTGGTTATGTTCTTTTTTGCGGCAAAGAAAACCCTGTAAACTTTTGTTTGGAAGACCCTGTATTTCGCCGCATGATGACGCTGTCGCTCATACCCACGCACAGGGAGAGGGGTGAGGTGATGAAACAAAAGTGGTTTCTAGTTCAGGCGAGCGCGTAGTGCTGTCCGACGAACGATAGTGCTTTTACCCCAAACTGCCAGCTTATGGGGTGAAAGAAGAAGATAGAGGTGCTCAGAGCTTCGTTTTCTTACTTACAGGCTATTTCTGCGCAGCGCAACTAAACCAGGAGGAGCGAGAGGGTAACACAAGCAGATGGAAAGGAGAGGAAAGAGGAAGCCACCTCTTACTCGTGCACTCTTTTGTAACTCCCACGTCATTTTTAATTTATTTAAAAATTAAATGCGTCTTTCTCGTCCTCCTTACATTTGTATGCTTGGTTTGTTCAGCTGGTGTCTCCTAAATATTTTTAACCATCGTGCTCAACTTTTTCCCGTGGTTAGTTTTCTCCCACGTCACTTCTGGCCCTTTGGAGACTAGCCCGTAAGCTCCAAATTCCCACAAAAGCAGCTTTCCACTCCCTCCCACCCGTGGCCTTGACTGCACTGGGCGCAGCCAGAGAGCAGCTCAGCTCTCCCCTCCCTGCGGAAGCGGGCGCACCTAAAAGTACCACGTGACTAGAGCTGAGGACCAAAAAATCCGGCAGGCTAAGCCATGTGAGATCCTCAAACCGTGCGGTCTGGTGGGGCAACTGCGGCGCGTCGGCATGTGCCGTGTTGGACCCGTACGAGCGCGATTAATTATACCTTTCTTGGTATCGGCGACTACGCACCGTCCTTAACGACATATTCCGTGAACCGAATCGAGCGACAGCGTATTTTGCCGTCGTACGATTAATTGCGCGCGGAAACTATTTCAAGCGCTCTGCCTAGCGCACGCTAAAGCGTACGGGCCAAAGCCCATTTCGGCGAGCCTGCCAGAGTACCTCAACTTTCGCTAATAAATATCAATATTATTAGTTGCGCAAGCCAGCGATGACGTCATTAATCTAAACCCAAACACATAATTTTGTCATTTTATTTTTGTGCAGTAGAGGAAAAAGTTTGAATATGTTAAAATATAGTCAAAGTAGTGTGACATTCAGGCAGAATATAGATATTACTATTATTTTTGTACGTTGATTACTAGCACCCAAACAATCGTTTGCTTCATTCATGATCTACAAAAAGTATCACAAAGATATTCTAACATCAACCGGTGTCAACATACGTCCGCGAAATAAAAAAAATCAATGCTGTACCACATTTTAGCTCATCTCTAAAATATTTGTCACAATGGATACAGGTAGACCCAAATTGTTGAAGTCAGTTGCAGAGACGTCATAGGGTCAGTGTTATAAAAACCAGAAGGACAAAACAATGAGTAAACAAACATAGATCATTAAGATATATGCATAGACTTCATAATATACCTCATGAAGAATAAAAACACCCTTAACAATTTTACACAACACCACCGTAGTGACAAAAAAGCATGGCTTTACAAAGAATGTCCGTAGAAGACACATTTACATTGTAATACACTTACTGTTAAAAAGAAGCTGAAGAGGTTTTCTAAAAAAATAAGTTAGAGGTGAATCTTTGAGTATTACCATCCTGCGAGTTTGAACATCAAGTTTGTCTTCCCCGAATATGTAACAAAACGCGAGAAATCACGATGAACACCCTACCTGTCGTTACGTCAAAAAAGGATATTTCGGTCGACAAGCGCGTATTTCTCCTGTGGGCAGCGAGTGCTGCTACAAGCTTGCCAGGCATATTCCGCCACACTGACACCAGTCGTGACGCCCTCTTCTGGCTTTTTTTTTTAATAGCAAGAGAGCGAGCGCTTCGCTTTCAAAGGCGCCGAAGATGCGCGAGAGCGGGGACTTCTCTAACTGAATCTACGACGTAACGCTCGGGGAAGGGGGGGGGGGGTATTTAGCAGAACGTCTAAAATGATTTGCTGTAGCCTTCTTGCACCAAATTAAAATATAATCTCGATATTCGTGATACTGGAGGCCACATAGAAACGATATCAGCACTTTTACCCAAATTCGGAAAAGATTAGGTTTCCCGTTTAATGGCAATAGTACCTGATGATCAAACACATTACAGCAGCTATATACGTTACGAGTAAGAAACACGCAACTCACTGCAGCACCATATATATAGTAGGAACATTTTTAAATGTTACATTTTGTTTTAGATGGCATCTTAAACAACCCTTAGACCAGAGGTGTACGTAATCCGTTACATGTAACGAAATTACTTGTAATCCCTTAGATTTATCGGTAATTTAGTAACGGAATAATCACATATTTCTAGAGTAATTCTAAAGTAATTCCTCTACATATTTACGTAACGAATTCCTTTTAATCCGTGACATTTTTTTACGAACACCTCCCCCCTCCCCGGTTGTTCTATAAAAAAAGGTTGTTTTTCTTTCGGTAAAGTCGAGCGCAGTTACAATGTCACGCGCATTGATGAGCACAAGGGGAGACTTGGCACTCTTCAGTTCCAAAAAGCCTTTCTTTACAACACCAAGCCCCTGAATTTAATTTGTTAGAACATGACAACAATGTCAAAAAATCCAAATAAGCATTTCTGCAAAAAAAAAAAAAAGGGGGGAGGGGGCAAGTTATATACGATTTTTTTAGTCGTTTTGTTTTGTTTTTTTTTCTTTGCGATCGAAGACGGGAGAGCACACCCAGTGATTGTGTGCCTCTTCGAGGAGCTCGAAGCGGTAAGTGCAAAGACAAGAATTAACAATCTCCTTCTCGGTTATAGTGACTACGACCATTTTCATATTGTCACAACACGAGACAACGCTCCGGTACCCTAAAATTCACTAAACGAGATGAGATAATATGTGCGGGTCTTATTGCCACAAGCATCCTCTTTCGATGCTGCACAATTATCATCTTCTCTTAAAAAACAAGATGAATTTTTTATAACGCTTTCACCTTATTTTACCCTGTTTTAAAAGCTACTTACTTTTTTGTGGTCTAACTTCTAGAGTTGGCCCACTTTATTTGTGAATTTCAGCCACGTTATCTACATCTCAGTCACCCTCTTTGTGAGTCAGCTTTTTGCGAGAACTTCCAAAATGGTAATCGTCTTCCTTTTTTTTGTTGCTGTTTGTACCGAAGCAGGACGCAAAAAAACTCAAGCGGATATCTTTCCAAATAAAACGTAATGGTTGCTGATGTAGACTTGAGATTCTGGGCTTGAGGAGAGAGTGACACTCATGAGCGGGGCCATAGTATGGATTAGTTCACTGCCCTTTGCTTCCCGTGGCATCAGTAGACATCTATCTGGAGAACACCGGAGTAAACTGCAATGGGCTCGTGAACGGCATCAAGGAAGGTACACACGGAAAACGTGAGTTTGCATTTTCCTGTTTTAACCGGGAGGGCGCCACGGGAGCACACGACACCAGAGTGCACGACGGGAGAACGCCGCGTCACGAGAGCGCCTGCCATAACAGCGCGCGTCAGGAGAGCGCATGTGCGCGCCTTGGGAATGATCGCTATCGGATTTTTTAAGCACGTGTTTTCTCGGATAGCCCTGTTTTTGGACGTAAGTTTGCGGCCCAATATATTGTAAATTTTATGCAACTTATGGGTCATTCTTTTTTTCTTTTATCAAAAGGATATTTGTTTAGAGTAGGGATTTGTGCTTCGTGGATGTTGTCTTCGATATGTGCTGTTCAAGGTTGGTGGACATTGCAGTTGCCAATGTACGGTAAAATTTGTTGGGCATTCAAGTAAAAGTCTATAATTACCCCTTTAATTTATTGCTGTGTAATTCATGTTGCAATTGCAAGTACCGCCGTCTAATACCATGTTTGGTATGGGGTTCTGAAAGAAATGTCCCTGAAAAGAACGTCCCCGCAAAAAATGTTCCCGGAAAAAGGGTACCTAGTAGTAAAGTACCCAAGTAGCACGGGGAGCCTGGCCGAAGGATGGCCATATCCCCATGGCCGAGCAATTTTTCATCGGTCATTGCCCGGACAAAAAGGTCGGTGCCGACCTCGTTATGGTCCCTCGGCATAAGAAAGGCCCACCTGCCCGGGCTTTGGGAGGGCCAGGTCCTATGGCCTAGCACTGGCCACAATTGCCCGGCTCAGGCATCGGCCGAGCACCCATGGCCGGCACCTGCAGAAAACCAAGGGCCGAGGGTGGTATTGGGTCGGCCACCGAGCTGGCATGGTGGCACAGGCAGAACACCAGTGGCCTAGGGCGGACTTGGGTCGGCCACCGAGATGATATCGTGGCACAGGCAAAACACCAGTGGCCTAGGGCGGACTTGGGTAGGCCACCGAGATGATATCGTGGCACAGGCAGAACACCAGTGGCCTAGGGCGGACTTGGGTCGGCCACCGAGATGATATCGTGGCACAGGCAGAACACCAGTGGCCGAGGGCGGACTTGGGTAGGCCACCGAGATGATATCGTGGCACAGGCAGAACACCAGTGGCCTAGGGCGGACTTGGGTCGGCCACCGAGATGATATCGTGGCACAGGCAGAACACCAGTGGCCGAGGGCGGACTTGGGTAGGCCACCGAGATGATATCGTGGCACAGGCAGAACACCAGTGGCCTAGGGCGGACTTGGGTCGGCCACCGAGATGATATCGTGGCACAGGCAGAACACCAGTGGCCGAGGGCGGACTTGGGTAGGCCACCGAGATGATATCGTGGCACAGGCAGAACACCAGTGGCCTAGGGCGGACTTGGGTCGGCCACCGAGATGATATCGTGGCACAGGCAAAACACCAGTGGCCGAGGGTGGACTTGGGTAGGCCACCGAGATGATATCGTGGCACAGGCAGAACACCAGTGGCCTAGGGCGGACTTGGGTAGGCCACCGAGATGATATCGTGGCACAGGCAGAACACCAGTGGCCTAGGGCGGACTTGGGTCGGCCACCGAGCTGAACTCTTGGCACAGGCAGAACACCAGTGGCCGAGGGCGGACTTGGGTCGGCCACCGAGCTGGCATGGTGGCACAGGCAAAACACCAGTGGCCGAGGGCGGACTTGGGTAGGCCACGTGGCACAGGCAGAAACCAGTGGCCTAGGGCGGACTTGGGTCGGCCACCCACCTGGGATCCTGGCACCAGCAGAACACCAGTGGCCGAGGGCGGCTCTGGGTCGGCCACCGACCTGAGATCGTGGCACCCGCAGAACACCAGTGGCCGGGGCGGCTTTGGGTCGGCCACCGAGCTGAAATCTTGGCACCAGCAGAACACCATGTGGCCGAGGGCGGCACAAGGCCGGTCGTTGAGCTGGTATTGTGCCATTGGCAGAGCGCCAGTGGCCGAGTGTGGCACCAGTCGGTCGTTGGGCTGGTATTGTGCCACCGACAGAGCGCCATGCAGTGGCTGACGGTGGCACTGGTTGGCTGCTGATCTGGCGTTGGCATTGGCAGATGTACGGCGAAAATGGTTGGACCAATGCCTGCAATTACCCTTACAAAAATATGTATGGACACTCCTAGCTAGGACGTTCTATAGAGCAGCGTCCATAGGCGGAACATAAAGCATCTATAGGCAGACCACGACTGCTGTTGCCTTCGTGAAGTCGTCCTATGGCTGCCCTATAGAATATTGGCCAACGGACGTTCTATGGACGTCCTATCCTATTGACAATGTAAGGTCATCCTATACACTCTCTATAGTAAAACACCATGCATATATTAGCCCATTCGACTCTATAGGGTGTCTATACAGGATCTTTACGGTGTCTATAGGGTGTTTGCAGAGAACCCATATGAGTTCTACAGGGAGTCCCTACGGGGTTCACAGGGAAGCCATACAGGGTCTACATAGGGTCTGCAGAAAAGCCATACAAGGCCTACAGGGAGTCCCTACAGGGTCCGTAGAGCAGCCACCGAGTCTGCAGGGAATATCCCCTATAAAAATGTTATCGCCATTTGAAGTATGTATTATTGTCAAATGGCAATTGGTGTTGATCAACTGGCTATGGATGCTAATCGTCGTTTAGACGTGATCCGGTTGACCTTCGTAGCTTTTTCGCCACCGTCAACTTTCCGCCAATTTATAGAACATCGCCACTGTATCGATATCCTGGTGCCTTACTACAATCAATCGGCTATTGGAGGATATAAAAGGACTATAAATTTTATAGTCTTTTGATTGCTTCCAATTGCCAATCAACATTAGTATGGCACCAGGATAGCAATACAGTAGCGATGACCTATAGAATGGCGAAAAGTTGACGGTGGCGAAAAAGCTACGAAGGTCGATCGGGTGACGTCTAAACGACGATTGCCATCCATGGCTGGCGGCCATCCATTTTTTCTAACGACTAGTTAATCGCCCAAACGTAAACGATGAATGAAAAAATGGCCTTCCCTTGCTTCCTTACATGTCTGTAAGGTGCGAGCTGAAAGAAGAAAAATATTCTAATTTAAATGGGCATATAACCAGCACACATATTCTTGTAGCACATTCGATAAACATGCACAGAAGAACCAATTGCTCATATGCTTCCTCGGCTGTTATGTTCCCTAACACCGGTCCTGTCGAACGTCCATAAGTATTTATGTGTTTGAGCTACAGGCTTCCTGGAATGCCTTCCCGGTTCTTCGAGGGCGATGGAATGACGACAGGGGCGACAGAACGTCGGTCAGATGTTCATAGAATGGCGGTAGCCATTTTCATAGGGGTATAGCCCATTCGGACTCTATAGGGTGTCTATACAGGATCTTTACGGTGTCTATAGGGTGTTTGCAGAGAACCCATATGAGTTCTACAGGGAGTCCCTACGGGGTTCACAGGGAAGCCATACAGGGTCTACATAGACACATCATTCTTTAGTCATTCCTGGCAATAGATTGTTAGCACCATGAATTGTGTCGTCGAAGGCCGAGGCTGCTTTGTCCTGACCCTAGCTGACCTAAACCTGTTGTCACATCAAGAGAAAAGAAAAGTTTGCACATTATTCAGGAACTATGTTTTGTAGGCATGTGTGTACAGTCAAACCAGACTATATCGAACCCGTTTACTTCGAATTATTCTTTATATCGAACAATTTTTGTGCACAGTAACGTTACAGTGATAATATATAGCAAAAATTACGGTTACATTGAAAAAAATAGCAGCCGCTACCAATATATCGAACTGCCAAGAGTGCCGTTTTGCTCTGCAAGCTTGCTTTCCCCCAATGTGAGCGGCCGCATTGGGGGAAAGCCAGCTTGAAGAGCACGCTGGCTTCTTTTTTCCGGGCGGACGCGTCGACTTAACACCTCCAAGAAAGAAGGCCGTAGAGCTCCGAGTGGTTACGTCACAATGTTGGAGAAGGAAGGCCATGGCGCAACTACGTGAAAAAAAAAAATATGGCATCGATGTGAAAAAAATGTTTCTTGTCGAGTGGCACGGTGGTGTTCGTGCGCGTTTATCCGACATTAATATACGTTTTAAAAGTGCTGTCTTCTACAATTTATTATATATATAATATAAACGTAATACACAACACGCTACCAAGGTTGAAAGTACCAATTTTATATTTATGATTATCCCCATAACCGCGGGACTATGTGCAGTCCCGCAGCTCGCCACACTTTTCGAATGAACCGGTCCGGTGAGATATTTTCTTCTTCCCTGAAATGGGCTCCGATTCTGGTAAATTTACGTTGCATGTGAGCTGCTGACTGTCTAAAAAGGAATGCTGGGACTTTCAAAAGGGAAGAGAACCGAAAAAAATCCAGTCATCGCCGCAGGGAGCACACACGAGCAAGAGATGGGCCGACAACGTTAAGCCTCCCACACTGCTGCCGCTGCTCTCGTGTGGGGTTCTTTTGATCCTTCTTCCCGTCGTTTTTCTGTCGTCACCGCAGTCTCGGGTAGTTTTTTGTGTTCGCTTGATACTACGGCATTTACATGGATTCGCGGAACAAGTCCTGCTATGGTTTGAGTGACGTGTGTGGCAACTAGCCAACGATGACACTGATCGATTATCGATAGACCTCTCTCTCGACAGAGATTTCTTGGAGCTTGTCTTCAAATGTTTTCGTGCCAGATATTGGGGGACGTATGGATACGATCGACAGGTGAGAAACAAATTATTTACGGGTTTTCTTGGTCATGTGGGACGCAAGTAAGTGCTGCAGTCTTTTTTTTTAAATTTTGCGATAGAATGGAATTTTGTTTTTTGTCGCTATCCGTGTGCAGTGGCGTCGACATTCGTAAATATGCGTTTTAACATTCTAGTTTTCACTGGAAGGTGAATAACAAGTTTGTGTGATTATACAAAGTGCATTTTTTGTGCTTATGTGTTTATTTATATTAATGTTATATTATTGCCTTTACCACATTTATAACAGAACCTTAACGGTATTACGGCAATAGTATTATTGTATACAAAAGAAGTTATATTTTGTTCTCAGGCAGCTTGAGCCCATAGGAAGAAGTAAATTATTTGAATGTAAATAGTAAGTTTACATGATTGTAAGTAACCCTTGTCTAGCCATGTCCGCGTTTACTACGTCTACCTGATTTTTAACTGATTGTTTTGCTGTGTCCAATCACTGCGTGTCTCACCATTTTGTCGAAGCATTTCTGTATAAAATATGCATTCCTACAACAATAATTGCGAGACTCAATGTTTTGAACTTAAAACAATCACATTGTATAGATGTCTTATACGCATACCTCGTGCCATTTCGTACCGATTATTTAGAGATGCAATGTTTTGCCGTGCAATACAATGTTTTCTGGACCCGTTGTTTTGTGCAGCTTTCATTTTAGCTAATAGGACACACGTATGTGACTAAAAGCGCATTACGACGGTCGACCCACGCGCGCTGCCTTCGCTTCGACGTGCTCCCCCGATGGCCTTCCTTTGCGACGTCACGAGAAGAGAGCTACGTCCTTCTCTTCTAGAAGGTGTTGGTCGACACCCAGAAGAAAAAAAAATCTCTTTTTGCAGAGAAAGCGGGGAGAGGGTGCTCCGTGGTCCCTTTCCCCGCTCCATCGGCAAAAGAAAATATTATCTTTTCTTCCGGGCAGTTGATGCGGCCGCCCGAAAGAAAAAAAAGCCAGCTTTGCTCTGCAAGCTGGCTTTCCCCCAACGCAGCCGCCTGCCTTAGGGGAAAGCCAACTTGCAGAGCAAAACGGCACTCTGCAGAAGAAGGTGCTACTGCTCGGACGTGCTCTGTGCTCTCGGTATAGTTCGGCGCTAATGCGCCAATATAGAAGGCAGCGGCCTCACCATTTTGGATTCCGTCGATAGCGTAGGAAAATATTGTTATCGCGGATGCAATAAGGAAAAAGCAGCAGAAGATGCAAGACTGCTTCATTGTGCCTTAGGGGAAAGCCAACTTGCAGAGCAAAACGGCACTCTGCAGAAGAAGGTGCTACTGCTCGGACGTGCTCTGTGCTCTCGGCATAGTTCGGCGCTAATGCGCCAATATAGAAGGCAGCGGCCTCACCATTTTGGATTCCGTCGATAGCGTAGGAAAATATTGTTATCGCGGATGCAATAAGGAAAAAGCAGCAGAAGATGCAAGACTGCTTCATTGTATAATATGTCAGCAGAAAGTGGATGTTTGAGAGTCACATCCATTAATACTTCTAATTGAATAACCCGCTATATCGAACTGGCAGACGTTTTCTTGAGACTTTGTATAGACCAACACGCGGCCCTGACGTCACGCAGCTGCAGTGGCGCTGTCGACGGCACTGCGCATGCGCAGACGGATCATTCCACATGAATTCGGTTTCAGCGCACGCGCAGTGCCCACACCTGGTGTGGGCAAATGCGGGCTTGTTTGTAAACAGCGTGTTTGTCTATAAACGGGTTTGACGTATAGTGGATTTTGAGTTCAAAACGAATTTGAAGCTCATAGTTTTTTTTTTGGTTGAATATTTTCAATTTAATATTGTTAATAGTTTCTACAAGCCTTTCTCTACTGTACCATACTTAAATAGAAACCCTGCAGGTTGTTGCCAAGATTTCATTTGTACTCTCCTGAGCTCTTATTTTAATAGGTAACTCATATTTATAAACTGTGGCATCTAAACAATACATTTGTCGCAGATATTCTAATCGAGGGGATTTTTAATTCTGCTTGCTATATGCAAATATATTGTATTCAATATAAAATATGAAAAAAAAGGAGCATGAATGATGAATGTATGTTCTCAAGACATCTCTGCCTAACCCAGACATTGTTGCTCAAAATTAATGAACTTCTATTGCAAGTTTTAGAATGTGTCCAAATTTGTGCGTGTCAAAGAAATGGCATCGTCGTCGTGCGCCAATCCAGACAAGGTCTAGGCTTGGCGCATGCGCACTGGTGACGACGCTATTTTTGCTTACGCAAAGCTTTTGGGTACTGTATTCTAAAATTGCCTAATACTATTACTTAAGGTATTCACTATCGAACTTGATCACATCGGCGGTGCTCGTGAATGCAAGTGACAACCTAGCTCTTCATAATCTACACCTTTTTGTGTCTAGATATTTTACGTTTTTATGCGAAAATGTTTTTGAATTCCTTTATACATGAACTCGTCTCTGTTACGTCACGGCGCGGTGGTGGCGCGTCGGAAGCCCCCATGCGAGAGGTGTATTCCTGCATTGTTTTGAAAGGAACCAGACAAAAACCTGCCTTCTCGTCAAAACGCTGCGACTGGGGCTGTACCAAAAGGGTCGAGAAAGGTTTGAAGGTCAGTTTTCAGGTGCTCGGTTCGTCCGAGAACGTGGATATGTGCCGTGAAAAGGGAAAACCAGACGCCGTCGGACCACAATTCCTTGGGCGGGAAGCACTTTGGGTTGAATTCACAGATACTGGTGGTCATCAGATTTATTTGTTTTGTTCCAACATGAATGCCGGAAAACCGTCAAGTTGTGCGGACCACCAGCGGACTACGTTCAGTGCGTCTTCAAGATCAAACGGCCGCCTGATCGTTCCAACTGTCGTCTGCTGTTTCAAACGTTTCTGCTTGTCGTCTGCTCTTTTAGACGACACCGGCTTGTAGACCAAATGCTGGCACGGTACTTGCGATAAGAAGTAAGTGCAGGTCTCAAAAGACTTAAGATTGAAGGTTGGTAAGCAGGCTCAATGTAAACACTAGATATTTGGTCATTTGGTCCGATTCGGCTTGCGATTTTCAGTATCGACGTCGACCATTTCAGCTACGGTTGACGCTTTTGCAGCCCGAGCGAAGTCGCAACTGAAAATTGCGAGCGAAATCTTATCATGCGAATCAGGCTTTAGCGTACATTTTGCGGCGTCCACGCGGAATGAATCGCCGCATGTCACATTATTCACGCGAAGTTTTGCGGTGTAACGAGCCTCGGTAATTTCGCTGAGGCCGCTTAAGGGGGGACACTACCCAGAAAAATCAATTTCTGCAAAAAAAAGTTGATTTTGAAGAATGTCATATTTACATCCACCAACATCTAAAGAGTATTCCCAGAAAGTTTCATTAGTTTACACTGCAAAGTTCATTTCTTATAAATTATTTTCGGTCCACCGATGCTAAAGAAAGGGTAGAGGTTGGAGCACTTTGAACACATTTTCCTCCATTCCACTTTTGGGCACAAATTTCACTTTAGGAAAACTATCATTTTGTTATTACATAACTTGAATTAATTTTTATGACTTTTTCTGGGGTGAAATTTTAAAGAGAAGATAACTATGAGCTTGTATTTTTTATTTTTGTCATTTTTCTAGCTCAAGAACTAAAATGTTGAACAAAGGATGGAAATCTAAAAAACAGTCTTTGTGTTTATGTGGTTTTTTGTCATGGAAGATGGTATAATATAGAAATATATCTCCATAGGTATCTGCCCTGAACTGTCCTAAAGCAATATAACACATAAAAACGACAAATTTATAAGCAAGTTCAAAACGATAGTTTTCCTACGCAGACACGCCCACTTTCATCTTTGAACATTTTCAATTTTTTTTGTACTTCACCCTGGTTAACAAAATTTGGCAGAAATGTTCTCAACATCAACAGAAACAAGCCCTGCAACTGTCATTTAAATCAGACAAGTGGTTCAAAAATTCACTTTTTTGGGTAGTGTCCCCCCTTAAGTAGTCGGGCACTGCCAGGAAGACGTAGAATAAACAATTCGACAATTCTAACGCGAAAAAGGGCAGGGGGACTCACACCGACGCCGACAACATCGCAATTCAATGGTTTGCTATGGGCGAAGGCGAGCTTCTTGCCCACACTCCATCGCGCATGTGCGGCGCCGGTGGCGTCCGCTGGGGGCGCTCCGGTTTGTTTGTAAACATGAGTTGGTGTATACTATAACTTAGGGGATGACATGTAAAATATCAAGCAAATAAAAAATGTCAACTATTTATCCACACTTCAATCTCATCTGAAATGACCCAATACCAT
The DNA here is from genome assembly GCA_013358835.2 of Ixodes persulcatus. Classification (NCBI taxonomy): domain Eukaryota; kingdom Metazoa; phylum Arthropoda; class Arachnida; order Ixodida; family Ixodidae; genus Ixodes; species Ixodes persulcatus. The sequence continues at coordinate 28,216 of JABSTQ010008778.1, forward strand.
GGTGTTAAGTGAGTTCAGCCTTCAGTTGTGCGGTGTAAACATCACCCAGTGTGCGGTGGCATTACAAATACCAGTCACCACTTGCGCGAAGGCATAACGCTGCTCCAATGACGCTGCCTAGCTTTCTGCTTCTTCGTCCCTTTATCATTTTCTTTTTAGACCCAGCCTGCTATTGTTTTGCCCTCGCCATGCCCGCCATCGATTGGGGCATAATATTCCTCCTGTTCATATGTTCGTCATACCTTACAATAAAACACAGACACTACGAGCCACACAAGTCAATTCAATGTCGTGACCTCGGAGAGGGGGGCTGTGACGCATTGTCACTTGATGCGCTAAATTGGCCGAGACAGCTTGCAACGGCCGCTACAATTCATTGCACTTACAAACAGAGTATAGTGATGTCTAGATAAATTAATTGAATCATTTTGTGAACAGGCTACACACATTAAAATACTACCCTGAGAAATTAGCACAGTTGAGAGCAATCAACCAAACACAGCACCCCGAGGACTGATGCACCACGAAGTTCAATTTTCATAGGCACCATCAGGCACATCACAAATAAAAAAAAAGAAAACTCCGATCTTTTTGTATAATGCTTTGTGGTGCCTGGGAGATAATGCGACCAACTATGGCCACTGTGGATATGGTGCTCGAGTAACCACTAGTTGTTGAGACAGAGCGCCTCCAACAGTAATTGACTGCAACAGGCCTGGCAACACTCTTAGTTCTTTATTTTAAAACAATAGAATACAACATGTGTTGGTGGATTTAAATGTTCATTAGGGAAAATAAAAAAAAAATAAAAAATTTGAGGATGAAAATTGTTTTGAATTGTCACAAAAAAAATTGTTTTACTTTTTTATATTTAGAAAACTTTCGGGCATGCATAAAAATATTTACGTTGTAGGAAGTTTTATTACCCTGTGGAGCTCAAAGTTGTGTCTACGCGCAATTGGGAAAATCATAATTCCACCTCTTCAGACACAATTTATTTTAACAAAAACATGGAAGGTTTTTTTGCAAAAGTAAGGTCCATTCCATTGCATGGACATATTTTGCTACCTCCTATAAAAATTTAATTGAAAACAAAAAATAGATATGACATGACCGTCCTATCTGAACTTGTTGCCCTCATTCGTTTTTATCACCTTCCTTGTTTCTGTTAGACTCTACGCATTGTTCGGTTCCCCGTTTCACCATTCTTGGGTCAGGCTCTGTTGATGCACTGTTTAGTTAAATTAAACTATCATTGCTACATGAAAGTTTTATGTGTCTGTGCTTTCTCGCCACATGTCTATATTTCCTGTTTACAGTGTAACTGTTACACCTGCGGCTCACCCGCACCGTGTCGCTTGCTCCGGTGCCGCTACAAGCCATGCCTTCATAGTGCCTTGTTCGGAAGACTTCAATGTCATGGGTGCCTTGCGACCACGGCTTCTAGAAAAAAACGAACAAACACATATTTAATTGCATGCACTCAGAACGCCAAAGAGCAAAATCAAAGCTCTGGGTATCTACTGCCTGTCAAGAATATCAATGTAACTGTGCTTTACTGCAAGTACTATATACTCTGTGCATTAGTTGTAACATAGGGAAGAGAGCAGATGCTGTACAGAGATGTTGTCCACCTAAAGTAGGTTTGAAGTATGTCCCTTACATCTATCACTTGCTTCATGTACTCTCAGCATGTTATGTACGAACCAAGATTGAATGTGATATGTAATCAATTTCCGTGCAAATGACATAATCAAACAATCCCGTGCCTCCATCAAGTGGCAAATTTCAATGTAAGCTCTGCACGGTAAATATATATATGTCTCGTCTGGTTGAAATTAATCACAGGAGCTCACTCTTATGAGACCTTGGTGACCAATGGGTTATTGCACAACTTCAGGTTGTCGGAGCCATGCAGCTTATTCCCCCTTACGTATCATTGCGCAGCATGTTACTAACATGACAGCCTCCTTGTCAACACTAAACTCATTTTCCTCTCTTGAGGTTTTTTGGCAATGCTTATTCCACAACCTACAGCCCTGAAACTTGAATCTCCATCATACTGAGGGCCATATCACTCAGCTTGCCTCTACCACATTCTAAAGGCTGCAACCACAGAGGCATAACATAAACAGATGCAGTGTCTATTACACCAAAAAATATTGAATGGTTCCGATTGCATTCCTGCATCAATAGACCCATTTTCAAAAATCCTGCACACTAGATCTTGTAAAAAGGCACAGTAGCACAGCCAAAAATAATTACGCCCCCCTCACTCCTCCTAATATTAATTAGCACAGTACGCTGTGTAATAATTAATAACGCTACTTTCCACTTACAGTATGGGTGCATGTTCTGGTGTAAGTCATCTCACCAGTAATAGGCAAACTAAAATTGCCCATAAAACTGCATATTGAGTGGAACCTTGATTATGCATTTCCAGTTTATGCAACGTCCTGCATTTTACTATAAATTCGCGCGGGAATGTCAAAGTGCTGTAATATCGCCTTTTTGGATCATACGACTCCCGGTTCTTTATTTGACGCTTTCGCACGTTCCCATAAAAGTCGTATAATGAAGGTTCCACTGCATACGGCCTAAACTTCTTAGGGGGGGGGGGGTTACTGAAGTTTCAGAAGTAAAGCACTGCGGATTCGCGAAATGCCCAAGAATCATCCACGGTTATCTGCAGTGAACTGGCAGATGCGGATAAAAGTAAATAAGATTTGGCGGATGGTGAATTGAATGCAGATGTCATGGGCTACAGGTGTGGATATCCGCGGGTCCGGATCTATATTTTTGTCGAGCCGGCCCTCAAGCGTGTGTGATCGCGGAGCGTAGGGAGTAAGTGAGTGATGCTACAAAGCGCATTATGAAATGTTTAGCGAAAATTACTCTCTTAGAAAAGGAGTGCCAATTGGGGAGAAAATGTTTCTTTACACTAAAGGCCCGTTCACACTCTTGCGACCTCTTAAACCTGGGTTCCTTAAAACTTTTTAAACCAGAGGACACATTGGCGCCATCTATTGGTTAGCAGTGTAAACTCGGCGGTCCGGCATATTTTTTTTATTTCTCTCGCACATTATCCTTTCTTGAAAAAATTTTGTCAATGATATAAACGAGCCTTTCTATGGGTATTACGCACATTTGACCTCGGAAATCCCGCAAAACCTTCGCTCTTGTGAAATGCAGTTCCAGGGTCACCGCATAGATGGCGCCACAATGCCAGTGTGTTCCCTCGTTCTAAAAAAATTTAAGAAGATTTAAGAGATCTCGTCTCTCTCAGTCGTACTCGGTCGCAAGAGTGTGAACGGGCCTTAAGACCCGAGTCTCATCAGAGATCGGTTTAGAGCGTTCTGCGTCACCAAATCTGCTGTCCCTACAAAAAATAAAGAATGTAGGGGCATCAATCATCTAGGGAAACTGTGTTCTTGTGTGGCACGAAAAGAGTGGAAAACATTCTTCGGGCAAAGGAAACTCAAAACGTACAAGCCACAAAAAATTAGAAGCCCCCAGTCGTGTAATCGCGTCTTACCACGCATATACCAGTGCTTCACTGCGGAGAGTGACCTCCATTCGTCGCACACTTTTTTAATGTTTAACTTCAAAGCCACTGAAAAGAAAAAAAAAATTTTGCACAGTCTAGGAGGGGACACGCATGTCAAAAAAAAAATTTTATGTGAAAAAAAATTTTTTTTTAGTTTTTAGAGGTTGGTTTACATGTATAGCACAGAGCTGATGAACCTAATTTAGCACTAATTCACCACTGTATCAGTGTCATAGGACACAAACAAAGCACAATGTCAGCACTGCATAAACAAGATCAG
>JABSTQ010008779.1:0-47854 GCA_013358835.2 Ixodes persulcatus
TGGTGCTGACTACGGTGTTTATTACGCATCAATCATTTGTTTAGACAAGCATACAAAAGAAACCAGTGGTAGCCTAGCATAGTGTACACCAAGTAAACAATCTAATCTTGAAGACTGCATAAATGTTGTGGCTCCCTAAAATCCGAAATACACCATGTGCAATCTTTATTAAGGCGAAAATCGTGTATGTCTCATTGTTCGGTCCTTGAGAAAAAAAATGTCGACGATATGAAAGGTACCAAAACGTTTATGTACCGCCACGGGCGGAGGGGTACTGCATTGAACTACTGAACGAAAGGTTGCTGGTTCGACACCAGCCGAGGGACGTGGGCTAAAAGTCTTTTCTGGAGGAATATTAATATTTGCACGGTACCTTTCGTATTGTCGACGTGTTTTTTTTCTCAAGGACTGAACGATGAGACATATAAGGTTTTCGCCTTAATAAAGATTGCCCATAGTGTATTTTGGATTTCAGGGAGCCACAATGTTTTATGCAGTCTTCGAGATTACATTGTTTACTTGGTGTACACTTGGGGTACCACCGCATCCGTAAATCGCGTGTCTGTCTTTAATGCATCGGCGCTTGGGCTTTCGCCTTCAAGTCGTCTTGGGGATAACAAAAGAGACCCTGTGTTTTGTTTTTTTTAGCTAAATGCAGTTTGGCACAGCTTACCATGGTTATTGGTGGCGGATGAAGTTCAGGCACAACCACAACTTGTGGTCTCTTGTCCTGCAGTGGCTGCACGAGTGTGCAGTGGCTGCACGAGTAGATCTGTGGTAGCTCCAGGCAGTGTCTGACACCAATCCACTGTGCTCCGAGCTTCTTCTTGACATGGACCTTGATGAGCTTGCTCATCTCGCGGACCCCAAGGATACGGTGGATGTGATACCCATCTGCCGTGAAGTATTCCCTCTTTGGGGCCTTTTCTCGATTCAGGAAGAAGGGCTGCATGAAACAAACGTGAACAATTATCCAATTAAAAATATGCAAAGTTGGTAAGGTGTAAATACCCTTTTCGATCGAGTATGTACAATCCTATTTGAAACAGAACAAACATACAACAGCTAATTCCCTACTAGTATCGTGAACACCTGGGCCGGTTTGCTCACCTTGCGGCCGCGGCTGCGGCTGCGGCCAAGAGGGATTTTTCTGTCACGTGACCAGCTTCATGGGGACAAGGAAGTACCTAGCGTCCCTGCCTAATGGCGGAGAAATCCATATCGCTTCGAGCACAAAAACCTAATTTCGCTCGCAGAAACTGACTGGAGGGACTTTCAACTGGAGTTCATTTGACCGCCCTTTTATACCGTAGGAGTGGCAGGTAAAGTTACGGCCAAGGAGGCTAAATATGCGCCAAAATAAATTTAAAAAAAACACGCGAGATAAAGGCGGTGGCATTATATTTATATACTGTCTCCAGCGCCGGCGGCTCCCGCTTTCTGCTGTGGTCGAGAGGTTAAAGCGCCGGTACTTTACGTCGCGGCGTAAAAGGCCCGGGTTCAAATCGTGCCAGAAACGTTCTCTTTTTTTTTTTGTATTTGACTGCACTTTCACTAAGAATGTAGACAAGGCCCTATGAGCTCTATAAAATCATTGGGCGGGTAGTTCTGACTCAGCAGTTCGTTGTTCATGGCCTCGGCAGAGCGCATACATGTCTCCGGCTTTCTTTACCAATTTCCGCCACGCCTCCTGCATCTGCCGTACACGCCGCGGAAAGCTGATAATATCTTTCCATGCCCGTCTCTTCATTCGCCAGGTAACTGTGCTGCTGAATTCCTCTAAAATTTGTCGTTTCTGTTTTCGAACTGCTCTAATTAATTCCATTTGTTGATCCAAATTCTTTTTAGGTGTTTGCGTTAGAGAGATGGTTTGCGATGTCGACGCCTGATTTATTTTTGAATTCGGTTGTGATCGTCTGCTATTCTAACTAAAATTCAACAAGTAATGTGTTAATATTACAAAACGATTGCCACAGCAAAAAAGTAAAGAGTAAAAATCTACCTTTTATCACATTCCATGCAAGTAAAAGTATGATCTCTTTTATTTCGGCTTTACTACTTTCTCAGACGTTTGACTTGCTGCCTTGCCTGTAGGATTTTGCTCAATCAATGCATCCAGAGCTGCTAGTCTTTTTTTCTTTTTGCTTATTTTGTGGAAGTTTTTTTTGTTGGTTTTTTAATTGTCACAACTGCAGTTTTTATTAGTACTAAATAGGCTTTTCCTGTTATTGAAAGGAGTCGTAGCAAGAGCGTTGCATATTTAAAAACATAAAATTGCAGTTGCTGGGGAAAGTATGCTTGTTTCGTCTCCGTTTGTGTGACAGCCATACCGATGTTGTTACCTTGGTTTTCTTTTAATGAACATTATGAAACGATTGGATTAGCGCGTTAACTTGCCTTGATCTTTATTTTTTTTTTCTTCCCGGTGTTTCAGTTGAACAGGCGGGACAAACAGTAAAAATAGAGTAAGGCGCAGTAGTGCAAGTGGATGATTCGTAAAAACAGATCACAATTAAAAAGCGAGACACGCGCAAAATACACACAAAAAAAGTTGCTAGCGCGATTTGAACCCGCAACTTCCACGCCGCGACGCGAAGTACCGACGCTCTAACCTCTCGACCACAGCAGAGAGCGTGAGCCGCCGGCGCTGGCGGAGGTATATAAATATACGGCCACCGCTTTTATCTCGTGTGTTTTTTTCTTTATTTTGGCTCATGTTTACCCTCCCTGGCCGGAACTTTACCTGCTGCTCCTACAGTATAAAGGGGCGGTCAATTGGACTCCAGTTGAAAGTTCCTGCAGTCAGTTTCTGCGAGCGAAATTAGGCTTTTGTGCTTGAAGCGAAACGGATTTCTCCGCCATTAGGCAGGGACGCTAGGTACTTCTTGTCCCCAAGGAGCTGGTCACGTGGCAGAAAAATCCCTCTTGGCCGCAGCCGCAGCCGCGGCCGCAAGATGAGCAAACCGGCCCTGGGGTACCCGAAAAATTACGGGCCAACAATTGGCCACTCGCAGAACATAAAGAGCACTCCCATGTGGGGATGCTGTGAACCTCCCTCCCAAAGTTCGAGCTTAAAGGGTATGAAAATTTTCAAAGCTTGCTGAGGTTCGAATTTGCAAAGTTTGTAATTTATTAACTCTGCCTGGGTTCGAAACAAAAAGTTTGCTGCTTTCCAACACTGCCTTCACGGCACCTCTACTACTATGCTACAAAGCTGCAATATGAAAACTGCCGTGTGCATCCTCCGGTGTCACTGCTTTACCACATCCATGTTAGTGCCATAAAAGAGGCACTAGATGGCTTCTTCGACAAACTGTCTCCACTACGTATCCCATTAGGACTTGCCATAATGATATAACATTTTTGCTATACCATTAGGCCGGCAGGGCAATAGAACACATCACTTCTCTCCGGCAGCCTGGAAAGAGGCTACCATTTAGAAGCGAACAATACTGTCTGTTGCCACATTTCTTTTACATCGCAGGCTTGGTATGTATGCGTCATTGCATACGAACAGGAAAGCGGACTGCCCACACAAGCCATACACTGTTTATGTGCTCATAATCGAGGGCGAGTTAAGAACAGGGAGCAGGGGCGGATGCAGGAAGTTCTTGAGGGGGGGTCAGCTGTTGGTCAGCGTACCATATGTTCAGGAACCCCCTCTCCTTCGTTTTACGCCCTAAATTTTACACATGCAGAAATCAAGAGGGGGGTCAGGACATCCGGACCCCCCCTCTAAATCCGCCCCTGGTTGGGAGTTTCTGCGGGGCGACTAGCGCAGGCAGAGCTCAACTCTTATCAATATTTTTTCATCGACAGAAACTTGAGGAAATTGAATGACACTCCAATGTGGCTCATGAATGGAACTTAAGACTCTGTTGCTGCTCTTCAGGCAGTTAAAAAAATTCATGGTAATCTTTATGGCCATGGGTTCCCATTTGTTTACTGCCTCGTGACTCAACGAACCCAGATGGCGTGCGAGGCGCTCTTGGAAGAAGTACTGAACTCCGCTGCAGGTTTTGGCCTTGCGCTAAATCTGAAAACCATGAGTACAGATTTCGAATTGGCAGCAATCAAACTGTATTCGGTCGTTGCTCCCGTTGTCAGATGTGCACAGTTCCTGTTCCACTTGTGCCAATCAGTATGGAGGAGTGCAGCACCTAGAAATGGTAGTGCTTTACAAAAATTATGTAGATGGCTTCGCCATCAAAGCGACGCAGCTTGCAGCCCTTTCGTTCTTGCCCACCAAAGGAGTATGAGATGCCTATGCGTCCTTGAAACCACCCTTCCCGCAAGAAGCTTCCCACCTGCTGCGATGGTGGGAGGACAACTACCAGTTTGGAAAATCACGCCGCCGTGTTGGCCGTGCCCTGATTAGGAGTAATCTGTGGCACTGTTCCAGATTTTCTTTTTAACGTTCGCAGATATGTTATGTTATAAATCGAGACACAACTGTTCCCCACGTTTCGGCATTTGGACCTTTTTGTCTCTGCATTCCTACATCAGGCGTATCCCAGTTGGGGTATGCCTGACGTAGAATAATTTCAGCATTGCGATATTTCGGAATTTGTGGCATTTGGAATGCTTCCTGTAAAAGGAGCCCACACTCCTGCACATACTTGGATCCACTTTCTTGTGTGGAACTCAATCCTTATAAATAGGCCCATCGATGTGCCACAAGACATGACACTTTATAACAAGAATAATATCTATTTAGACTGCAGACACCATAAAAAGACGAGTGAACCCTACCCAATTCTACTGGATTTCGGATAAAATGCACAACTTACATGCGGGTTGATGAGGACGACCTCGCCAGCAGGTGGTTCAGCAGTAGTCTGCGGCCCTTGGCTTCCCGGTCTACCCAGCACCTTGGCAGCAACTTGAACACCAAAATGCTGCAAAGTACACACAAAAAGAAACAAAGAAAAGCAAGCATTAGACACACAATACGGAACTGAGCAGTCGACAGAGTGCTCAGTTCTCTTACTCGGTTACTCGACAAGAGTAACCCAAGCTGACTAAACCCATTCTGCTACCAAGAAACGGCTGCAACTGAAGTGCCTAGACATTGTCAGGGAACATGAGCGCATGCATTTTAGGGCAAACACTCAGGCCCAATAGAGCTGTGATCAATTAAGATCCATTTCACGCTGCAGCACACGAATCTCTGAACAGCACAGTGCCTCAGCCAGATGAGGATCAGGAGGGCAGTCTGAAAACCTCAGGTTAGCAGCGGCTGCTCTCAGGACCTGCTCCACTGGTATGTTTCTACCATCCACGGACCTCTTTCGCTTTACTGGGCGAAGACCAGCGGGCCGAGGCACATGTGGGGTTGCAGCAGGGGGCTCGGTCACTTCCTCCACATCCGCAGGGGTTGGCCTTGGTGGATGCGCACTCTCTGCTCCACGCTGTGCAGCCAAGAAGGCAGCCAAGACCTCGAAGGGTGATGTTGGGCCCTGGAAATGCATTTGCCACTGTCAATATAAGCTAAGCAGTCTAGATCGGGGCTCAGCAACCCTTTGAAGCAGCTGGCCGAGGAGACGCGAAGTGAATGTGGGGTTGGGCCAGACGGGAAACAGGTGTGTGTGTGTGTGTGTGTGTGTGTGTGTGTGTGTGTGTGTGTGTGTGTGTGTGTGTGTGTGTGTGTGTGTGTGTGTGTGTGCGTGTGCGTGTGCGTGTGCGTGTGGGTGTGCGTGTGGGTGTGGGGGGGGGGGGGGGGGTATGCTGACATACGCTTAAAAGTATCTGCAATTATGAAGAAAAGGCTATTTAAGCCTAAATGCTTTAGCACTGCGCTGATTTCTGAAACTTAGCCTACAGAACACTTGAGCCCCTTCTCAATACACATTTTATATTTCAATATTGCTCGCCAAGATGCAAGTTTAATGTACTGATTAAAAGTCACGCAGAGGTGTAGAGCTCTTTATCCGTCATTGTCATTTGCAAAAGCATGTGTGACTATGTATGCTTCATCCTCGAAATCATCCGTTTACACAGCGAGCATCAGTGTACTCCTTAGATTTCAAAACCACAACATAGGAAGCCAATGTGAAAATTAACTGAACGAGTCCTCTTACTCATCATCAAAAAAAAAAACTGCGAAGAAGTCCTCCAACTCATAATCCACTTAAAGATGAGCAAGCCCCACTGGATAAATATCTTGGACTTGCCAGAAGTCTGTCTGATCTTATTTCTGAAAGATACAGATGTTGTTTGAATCCTCCTCCCTCAAATAACGCAATACTCCAAGTTTCAAGAGTTTTTGTTACCGGTGTCTTTGCAACGAGAAAATTGAGTGATAAAACTCATCAGAATCCGTTCCAACATAACTTTACTAAGCAGTTAAATCAATGGCCCGGCCAGCCAATGACTGTCAGAGCGAGGCATGCGACAGCATACTGTCCGAGGTTGCAATCATCTTGCGGAGGGCTGTCATATACCTTGCTCTGTTGCTCTTATTGCCTCACGAGGGATGCAGCTCTTACCATTTTCAAAGTTATGCTGAAATGAAGTATACTGCACTGTCGGAATAGTTAAGATAAAGCTCTAAAGCTTTTCCTTCTGCGAGATTCCCAGGTTTGAGTTCGAAGTGAAACATCAACCAGTAATATCACACCGAACCAAAATCGGAAAGCTATGATGGCTTTCCTTCTACAAAAAACACAAACCAAAAAATCTTCTGTTCGGCCCAGCGAATGCCTATGCACACTGCGCCAGGGGCTGACCCCTGATTTAGGTGGTTAGCCAGTGCACTCAGTATTTACGAGATAAGGGTTATCCAAAAAAGCAGCAATTGGGGGAGGGGGAGAAGGTGGTGCTGTTGACAGCTGTAACGCCAAAGGAAGTGCCACAAGGTGAAAGCACTGTGTAGAGGAACACAAGAAAACAAAAAGAAGTAGCTTTTGTAAGCTACAGCCCATGCTCATCAGTCTGAAAGACCGGAAAGAAAGTCAAGACGGGCAAATAATCACCACAGGATCTTGGTCATCAGTTGGCTTGGTTGTACCTGCGGTGCATCCAGGTGACTGGCTGCATGATGGAGTCATTCCTATAATTCACCAGAAGAGTGTAAGTTTCATCGCATATGACAGCACTTGTGAAAGACACCTGGAAATGTGACTATAAGCCCAGTAATCATAATGACAAGGAGGCATCGCAATACATTGCATGCTATCTTACCTCCAGTTCGAGTGCTGGACTGGCTTTTTGATGTTCCTGTAGCCTCAGACTTGCATAATTGACAAAAAGGACCGTGTAGTTGTATACGAATGAGAAATATGAAAAGTGTACTTTCGCGAAACAGTGGCTTCCTGACTGACACAGTCAGGAAGCGCAAGCTGCCAAAGTAGATCCACTTTGGCTTGCAGACGTCCGAGGTTCCAAAGCCGCTGCGCTCTGTTCCTGCCACCTTGGCCGCCTCCTTGGCGTACTTGTCCCTCAGGTACTTCCACTTTGTTTTTCAGATGTCGCCTGAAGAGAAATATATTGATTCTAGTGTGGGACAAGCCTGACAGACATGATATACTCATGCAGAAATGTGAAAAAGACGACAAAAATGCCATAGGCAATTGTAATGCCTCGTGGGCAACGGACAGCACACACAAAACGCACATCAAAAGCACTTGCACAACAAATTTAGTCCCACACTTAAAAATGACTCGCCAAGCTTTCAAGCAAACGACTATAGTATGTTCACTGCTAGGCTGACAGGGCGGTAGAAGCTACATGCTCGCAGGAACAATCAACAATAGGGTGCATGCATACAACGTGGTCATACTCTCCGGGTAGTCACGGGCATAGAATGGATCAGGCACTGAGGGGCAGGTGACTGACTGATCTAGAGACAGTACATAGCACTGCCCATCAACTTAGCAGTAAACGATCTCGCTAACATCTGCTATGTGTACGATGCTACGTATACTTTGTGGGCCAATTGGAACAAATCTATAAAGGAAGAATCGTAAAAATTTGGTTCGGCCGGTATGGTATGGGACTGTAACTTGTCATTTCGTTTGGAGAAGTATTTTAAACATGCTCGGCTCAATCGAAAGTTATAATTAAATAGGACTGATTGTCTTAAGGACACAAATGGAGTTCAGCCTTTTCCATACAACCGAGACAACACTTTCTCGTAGGCTGAACAAAAAGAGGATTAAAGGCGACGCAGGGATTATCTTCCTTCTCATTTTTGGTTGAAACAACCGTCAAAACAACGCAAAAACGTGAAGAAAAAGAAAGCATTTGGGTATTTACAAATATTACCGTCTTCGTCTGTCGATTTTTGAATGAATGTTTCCGCAATATTGTTACAAAAACAATTCAACACCATCACGTATCAAGTAAACCATGCGCGCAACACAAAATGCGAAAACGCGATATCAAGGGTTGCAAAACCGTACTTACAGCGCACGATGCCCAACAGACGGGCGACCTCCTTCGAGACGTTCTCCCGTTTCGGGTTGTCTTTGTCGTCGTGCCGAAGCTTCCCGTACAACCAAGGGTAGTTCTCTGGACGAGCTCGAGCAACTGAAAGCACTTGTTTGGTCATCATAGACGGCAGCTTCTGCGGCCTTCTGCGCAGCTTCTTCATGCCTCTGCGCGTCCGCAGCAGCCTTCTTTTCGGTCACCTTCCTCGCGTCGGAAACAGGGGCAAAGTTCATAGATGCAGCCATACGGGCCATTCTCGCAGGCAACTTCCAATTGACCTTGCAACTTCTGCGAAGATAATCTGCTTCGGCTGCGGCGGCTGCGCCCGACCGACGGCCAGCGGAGACACGGCGAAGAAACGCGGAGCAGTGCCCTCCACCGATTGGCCGGGAGACAGGAACGCCCTACTACGTCACGTCGCTTCTTTTTGCGCGTCCGGAAAGAAGTTGAAATTTTCCAACTTTTTTGTGCGCGCCCGGAAGGAGCGAAGAAGCGGCGCGACGTCACGAAATACGTCACATCCGCAGCGCGCACGACCTACACGCGCAAAAAGAAGCTTTGGTTTGGAGCGCGCTTAAGAGCTGCGCTCTAAAAAAGGCGTAAGGATATTGACCACACTAGTTGATCGCGTTGAGGGCGTTTTGAGAAATCCGTTTTTTTCCCTCTTCAAACCTGACTGACGAATTCTGCGAGAGCACTCACCTGGGCTGCAAAGATTTTAATGAGTGCGAGAAGATCGGCGGATTCCGATTGTGGCTAGAAATAGGGAATGCACAAATGGAGGATTTTGTCCGATCTTCTTCGGAGGCTTGTTATCCAGATCTTACACACTGGGAAAAGGTCTCTGCTTTGCTATTTTTTGTATTAACTAAGATAGTCAGCAAACAATACACTACAGACGCTCTAAAATTCTGCTATGTCTGAAGACGTTCTCTAAAGACGCAACTCAACGGGACTGTCAACGCTACGATTGTTTATGACCGCAGCGCGCGTGTTGTCTTGTCGCACGATCACAAGACTCCGCGACCTCGCGAAAGCTTGATAGGATAATAAAGAAGGAAAGATAATGCGTAATTAACCTTTTTTATGAAGGAACATACAGAGTAAGTCTAACAATGTAACAATCCGTTCCCCAAAAAACAAAAGTGGACTTAGGAAAAAAAGCAGGCGATAATTGCGTGTGCTTCGCGCACGCAATTATCGCCCTTGCTGTCACTGGTTCTCGTAAAGCCCCCCTTTAGGTTCACGAGGGGCGCCACCGTCGACTTGTGGGGTTGACGTTCTGTCTGAGCCGCTGCCTTTCTGATTTAGCGCTGATTAGGTCGGTGCCCCTAGTATTGCGCGCGTCGCTTTTAGAGCTCGCGACATTGCACTTTTGAAGCCGGCGTTGGCTCCTGGGGATGCCCTTCCAACCTCCTGACTCTGAAGTTGGTTTCATGGGTGGTCATGTGGGTCTTTCGGCTTAGCGGCTTTGCTTTGCTTTCCGATCTGTCACGTCGAACGAGGCAACGCGAGAAAACATCTTCCGCATCGGAAGAATGCCATCCGTTCAACGCACCGACAACGCGACTATCGACTGTTTTGATAGGATAAATTAAGGCCTACTTTTGTGTACTGCTTCAAGAAGAGCGGGCTGCCTCGTAGCTAAACTAAAACGATCAGAGAGCCGGAGTTGGACTTGCTCCGCAGAGGCTTTCAAATTCTCCTACCGGAACGCTGCGCCCGCGAGATATATAGCGTTAATCAGTTTCTTGCATTCCTTATTTGCCATGTTCGGAGTTGACTGATTTTCTCGCACTCGTGGGAACTAGCGCAATACATGTGAGTGCGCAGATGAATTCGTCAGTCTGCTTTAAAGAGAGGCAAGAAATAAACTTGTCAAGACGCCCTCAAGACAGCCAACGCGGACACCTAGTGCGCTTAATATCTTTACTCATTACTTTTTTTTGTTCTTTAATTTCGCATTTTTTTTATTTTACACAAATGAATAATCCCAAGTAATGTTTTTCTTTAAACCTTAGTGGACGTATTAATGAACGTCTGCCAGTGACGTCACAGATTTACCTTGGTGAGCCGGACCTACAATCGTCATGAATACTAGTTTAACAACTTAAGCTTGGCGTCCCAAACAATCCCACTCCCTCCCAAATACACTCCCAAAAATAAGGGGTGTACAGGGATGCACCCCTTGTCGCATATGTAACTCCCCAAAACTACATTTCGACGTTCTGTTCACCGACGTCGAGCTGCCGATACCAACTTTTATGATCGGCTTAATAGTCGACCGATACGACTTAATAAAGTAGCTAATGCACTCAATAAAGGCTATACAGTAAGACAATAAAGGGTTTTTAAACCTGCTGAAAATTTCAGTAATTTTTTCATAGTCTTTGATACGCACGTTAGCTATTTTAGTACGTTATATCCAACAGCTATCAAGCCGCTCGTAAAAGTTGGTATCGCCAGCTCGACGTCAGTGGACAGAACGACGAAATGTAGTTTTGTTTGTTACTTATGGGACAAGGGGTGCACCCCTGTACACCTCCTGTTTCTGAGAGTGTATGTGCATATAATGTACATCCATGTTCTTATTACTTCCTGTAAAAAAATGGTAGTACTAACGATTACAAGTGGACACAATTCGGCTAAAGCTACTAGAACGTCTAACTTTAAAGTTAAAAACAGGCCTATTCATCATCATCATCATCATTTATTTTCCTTGAGGGCCCCAGGGGGCATTATACAAGGGAGTGAACACAATAAAAACATCAACAAAAATTGTTAATAAAAAACACGCTGTAACCTATACTTGTATTTCAGAAAGAAAGAGGTTAACGGCTGCAGCAAACTTGTTAGTGTCAGTCATGTTTACAATGAGGTCAGGTATTGAGTTCCAATCGTCAATAGCAGATGGTAGAGTCGACATTTTATAAGAGTTAGATGACGAAGTAATTGAGCGCAGTTTACATGAGTGGTCAAAACGAGGGAAAATACGGTAGGGAGGTGATAGAAGAGAATCTTTTAGATGGTTGTTGTGGTAAAAGATTTTGTGAAGAAGAGTGAGACGTGATACCCTTCGACGTAAAGAAAGTAAGTCAAGGTTAGCTGTTTTGCGTAATCCTGATATGCTAGTGTATGGGGAATAGTCAGAGTAAATAAAACGAAGACCTCTGTTTTGAACGGGTTCAAGGTTGTTAGTTAGATATGATTGCCATGGTGACCATATGGATGAAGCAAATTCAAGTTTAGATGTGACCAAGGTTGTATAAGCTAGTAGTTTAACTGAAGGTGTAGCTAGTCTGAGGTTACGGCGAAGAAATCCGAGAGTACGGTTAGCATCGGCAGTGACAGCATTTATGTGAGTAGTCCATGACAGATCAGATGTCAGGCGAACGCCTAGGTATTTATATGAGGAACAGGTAGCTACTGGGATAGTGGAAAGGTGATAAGAAAAGGATGAAACATGTGAACTACGGGTGAATGATACAGATTTACATTTATTAAAATTTAAAGTCATTTGCCATTTGTGGCACCACTGAGTTATAAGTGCGAGGTCATTCTGCAAAATTTGATTATCGTGGTTTGAATTAATAGGTCTATAAATTACACAGTCGTCGGCGAACAGACGTATTGAAGAGGAGATGTTGAGGTAGAGATCATTAATGTATATTAAAATAGAAGGGGGCCAAGAACGGTTCCCTGGGGGACGCCGGAAGTTACAGTGCAGGTGGTAGATTTGGTGTTGTTAATAGATGAGTACTGGGTGCGATTTGTGAGGAATTCGGAGATCCATTTGACGACTGAGGGATGGATATTAATATTTCCAAGTTTCAGTAAGAGACGTTGATGAGGGACCCTGTCAAATGCCTTGGAGAAATCAATAAATATGGCGTCAGTTTGCTTATTAGAATCAAAGTTTGAGTAAACGTCAGTAAGAAAAGCTGTTAGTTGCGTTTCGCATGAGTATGACTTGCGAAAGCCGTGCTGATGCTCGAAAAGAAGGTTGTGGGAGTCTAGAAAGTTTATTATGTTAGAATAGAGTATATGCTCTAAGAGTTTAGACGACACACTGGTGAGCGAGATGGGGCGATAGTTGTTGATTAGTTGGCGATCACCTGCTTTGTAAACGGGGATGACGTTAGCGATTTTCCAATCGCATGGAATTTGATTGAATTTGATTGAATAAATATAAAAGAAGACCAACAAGGGTATTGTTTTGATTGGTAGAATTCTGAAACTTGAGCCCAATGCCCGAAACCAGCACAAGACATATATCTAGTCATAAACTACTCGTAATCAAAAGATAATCTTGAATTTGGCATTGGGCAAAAACTCCGGAGTGGAAGCTGCACTTTGCAGGGCTGTAACGTTGAAGTAAACAAGTTGATGTGACATGTTTTTATGAATAAGTACAAGAGTATGGTGGAAAACGATCAATATAAATATCAAGAAAATTGAAGATGTTTTTTTTTTGCTCTCTAATTTTTTTTTTATTTCGGACTTCAAAACAAATTTGAAGCGACATTACAAATGAATCTTTTTGAGATAAAGCATTGATTTATATATCCTTTGAAAAAACGTTTTAACCAGAATATATGACCGATTTTAATGTTGTCCCTATTAAATTGTTTTAGATAACGGTTCAGAAATTTGGTGGCAAAGCGTCAAAGGAGCCATGATCGCGCATTTTGTGGCGCAAACAGTACAACCTCCACAATGCTGCACATAATTCAGTCGGTGGTTTATGTGATCTATTATAAGTGCAAATTATTCGAGATTTCTGATATTTGTAGCTGCATTGTTGGGGACACCAAACATTGCATAAGCGAAAACTTTAATAATAAATAGGCTGTCCTGGTGCACACAATATTTATTTTACAGACAAAGAACTTTATTGGCGTCCTGAGAAGCGCAGCCCTTAGAGCAGCACCGCGGGCCGCTCCCACGTGGGGACGGGGACGCTTAGCCTCACCGCCGCATCGTGGGCTCTCTGGACAGCCCGGAGTTGAGGGAGAAGCTCGGAACTCGTGATGGCAGAGCTCCACTCCTCCTCGGTGACCTGATTGGGCCCCCGTAACGAAGGGCACCGCCAGAGCATGTGATCGAAGCTGCTAACCGACCCGCACTCTGGGCAGGTAGACTCGAAGGTATCCGGAGCAATACTGCCGAAGAAGCCTAAACTGGGATATTATCTAGTCTGCAACATTCTGAGTGTGATTGCCTGAGACCTGGAGAGTTTACCGTGCGGGAGCGGAAAAGTCCGCCTACCTATATGATAGTGCTTGGTGACTTCGTTAAAAATGAATAAGATGTCTTTAAATTCCCCGTAGCCATTCTGCAGATCGGCGTCCTTCCAGCGCGGAAGGTTAGAGCGCGCGCCCGAGAGTGTGCAGTATTATTGAGGTTGGTAAGAGAATCCAGCTGAGAATCGAGATGTTTCGGAAACCAAGTGATGGTGTGCGGGGAGATAATCTTATTGCCAAGAATTTTAGAGGCTTCTTCGGAAATGGAGCCAGAGGCAAAGGCCCGAACCGCCGATCTATAGTCTGTGTAGATGTGCGATCTACTATCGTCCAGGAGGGCGAGAGCTATGGCCGTCAGCTCAGCCCTCGAGGGTGTAGAATCTATGAAAGATGCGGAATTGAGGATCAAACCTTTGTGATCGATGACAACGGCAGCGAAAGTGGACGAGCGGCCATACTGTGCGGCGTCTACGAAGCAAGCCGCGAGAGGTTCGTCCCTAACGTGTCTGAGAAGCGCGACGGCCCTGGCCCTGCGCCTGTCGACATTGTGCTGTGGATGAACATTCCGAGGAAAAGGAGAGGTCTGAATGCTGGCCCTTTGGGTGTCAGAGAGGTGATGTCGCCGCTCCGCAACGAGCGTGGGGTTGAGGCCGAGTACGGCCAACATCTTCTTTCCGGCCGGCGAAGACGACAGTCAAGCTACCTGGGCAGTTTCCTGTCCCTCGATGATCTCTTCCAGGGTGCTGTGAACCCCTAGCTGCATGACTCGCTCGGTGCTGGCCTGCATGGGAATTGCCAGCACCGAGCGACTTAATGTTCTTTCAAATTAGCGTGTCCAACTTCTTCTTCTCGCTGCCGTGGCAGCAGTGCATGGCCACCACGTACGTGATGTGGCTCATGAGGCAGGCGTTAAAGACACTCAGGAGGTTGTCTTCTCTGAGATTTCCCCGCCTTTTGAAGACTGTTGATGAATCTGATCATGTCCTCCGTCTTCGTGGTGATTTTGTGAATCGTTCGACCGTTACAGCCATTCGACTCTATCAGCATGTCGAGCACTCTAAGGACGTTCACCCTGGAAATGGGATTACCGGTACTCGAGCGGATCGTCATGTCAACTTCGGACACCGGCATCCAGCCCTTTGGTTTGGGCTCCCTCCTGACAGGTCTGTACAGGAGAAGATCCGACTTGCTCGAAGAGCACTTAAGGCCCGTGTTGGTGAGAAAGTGTTCTGTTTCGCCAAGGGCTTCTGAAGTGCAGTTTCGACCTCGCCCTCGCTACCGTTGACACACCAGATCGTGATGTCGTCGGCGTAGAGAGTGTGGTTGAGGCCTTCAACTTTACTGAGTAGTTTAGATAGCTTGCACAGGGCAATGTTGAATAAAAGCGGGGAGATTGCCGCACCCTGTGGCGTACCTTTCGGGCCCAGGTCCACGGGGTCGGACTTGAGATCGCCAATCTTGTGCGTGGCTTTCCTGGATCGTAGAAACGAACTGACAAACTTGTGAAAAGTCACCCAGCCCCAGCTCCGAATTGAAGTCTATGTGTGCGCGTGGGTGATGTCGTCAAAGGCTTGTTCTAAATCGAGTCCTAGGATGGCCCTGACATCCATCATGTTATTGTTAAAAATTTGGTGCTTGAGTAGCTTCATCGCGTCATACGTCGACAGGGACGCCCGGAAACCAATCATGTTGTTCGGGAAGAGATGCGGTTCTGTATAACGTGCTCTGCCACCTTGCCCACGCAGGACGTTAGGGAGATGGGTCTCAGGTTAGCCACACCCGAAGGCCTACCCGGCATGGGGATCAGGGCGACCGTCGCAATCTTCCAGGACTCTGGGACGGATTCCTGCACCCAAATGCGGTTAATTTCGTCAGTGAGAAAGTTCAATGGAGCCGTCTTTGAGGTTTTGAAGCTCCCTTTTGGAGATGCCATCGGGGCCCGGTGCCGGTCTACCGTTGAGGTTCTGGCGAACTTCCCTGACCTTGTTGACGGTGAAAGTCTCGTTGAGCTCCAGGCACGGGTGCCCCTTATAGGACGGGCAATCCGCCTGGCTCGAGGTACCGATAGGTAGGTATTTGTTTGTCAACGCGTCCAAAATGGTGTCTTCCGTCTCGGACTGCCTGGACTCGTGGAGGACTCTGCTAATAACCTGACTGTGATTGGAGTTGGAGTTAGACTCGTTCAGCAGGTGCTTGAGCAGATTCACTTACCGCCGACTCGCATTTGACCGTCTACCGAGGTGCACACCTCGTCCCATTGCTGTCTGGTGAGGGATTGGCAGTGGTCTTCGATGATTCGGCTGAGCTCCGCAATCATCGTGCGGAGCCTGCGATTGAGTCGCTGGCCCTTCCACATTGTCGAGAAGCTCCTTTTTTGCCTCCAGAAGGTGTGCGAGGCGGCTGTCCATTCTAGCGATCTCTAGGTCCGTCTGGACTGTCTTTGTCGCCGATTTGAGGTCTCCTTTGAGCTGCGTCGCCCAGCGCTCCAGGTCGATAGACGAGTCCTGGATCAGCGCCCGCTCCTCTCTGCTTTTGCGAAACTGATCCCAGTCCGTGATAGTAAATTCCTTAAGCGGTTTGCTCTTCACGCTGATACAAGTGGCGAGTATATTGTGATCACTGCCTAAATCTTCGTTCAGGTTGTGACAAGGCACAGCCCCGACGTTCTTGACAAAGGTCAAATCCGGCGTGGTGTCCCTCGGACATGAGTTGCCGATCCTGGTCGGGAACGCCAGGTACGTTACGAGCGTGAAGTCGTGATTAGCCGCCGCCTGTCACAGGTCGTCTCCCTTGCGTGTTGATCGCGAGTAACCCCACGCCCGGTGCGGGGCGTTGAAGTCGCCGACAACGATGAGCGGGGAACCACCGGCTTTACCAGCTGCCTTGCTAAAGAGCGGTGCGAACCTCTGTTTTAGATCCTTAGGATAGCTGTAAATCTGGAGTATAAAGATGCTACATTTACGCCGAACACTTGCAATGATTTCAACAAAGGAGTGCTCAACCTTGCTGGAGTCTAAAAAAAGATCATGCGTAACGGAAGTGCATCTTTTGGAGACGAGCCTACAGATGCCCTTCTTTCCTTCACCGTAAACGACGTGCGATTAGTAACCCGGTAACCTGACCGCGCCGGAAAGTGTTTCTTGAAGTAGAATGACATGTTGATTTTCCGTATGGGATCTAATGAACTGCTGGAGGACAGCCCTTTTGCGCTTAAAACCCCAGCAATTTCCATTGCCAGATCCCAACTGCCTTAAGATGAGCCTCCATGATTGAACCGGCCAGTTAGCCTATCCTGTAAAATGTTACAAAGTGCAGCCACTTGGAGGAGTTGGGCACCAAAATATGCCGGGTTTCCGGTCGGAGAAGGCTCATTGTTCGCAAGAGCACAAAACTCCGTCGTCCCTCTCCTCGCCTGCAAAGTGCCCACCCTGGCCTCCAGCGCGTTGAACTTGCCGTCAAGGTAATCAATTTAGCGTTAAGCATCGCAACCGCTTCGCTGAGTGATTTGAGCATAACCCTCATTTCAGTCTGAAATCCCTCTAGTCCCTCATCGGGAACGGGCTCCGTTAGGGCCCTCTTTTTGGCCGTACGCGCCTTGGAGGGCGCCTCGACGGGAACCTCCATGGGTGTTTCCTCTTTGGCTGGTTTCGGGGCCTGCGGAGGCTGCGAAGCTTCGCACTTGCGAGCCGACCTAAATTCTGCCATCTCTGACCTGAGTTCTTCAATAGTGCCCTTCAGCGTCGCGTTTTCTCTTTACAACTGTACGATTCTGGTGTTGTGTTGCTCGGGCGGCGTACCCCCCCCCCCCCCCCCCCTTACTTGTGTCGGGGCTCGTTTGATGCGATCGGCCCACCCGGTCTCCTTGGCTGCAGGCTTTCGGATGCGAACCGCCGATCCCCCGCAGCGTGAGCGGCCTCCGGAGCGAGAGCGGCCCCCAGAGGCAGCCCGCGGCAGTCGGACCCCGGATCGCCCTCTCGAGGGCACCCTGGTCATGCCCGGCGCCCGGGATCCACTCCCGGCCCGGGGTGAATGGCCGGTTTAGACAGCGCGCCCATCGGCGGAAATACCTGGCTGTATTCACTTCGCTCTTTTCTTCTCTGTCTTACGATGTAAGGCACTTGATATCTCTGCTTACAGCACTTGTCACCCGTGGGGTGAGGCCCCCGCAGAGGGCGCACTTCGGTGAACAAACATGTTGGTCGCTTGGGGAATTTACTCCGCAGCCCCTGCAGATCACGTTTTCGGGAGTTCGTTATACGCCGGTTTGGTAACCAAGCCTGCCATATGCGTAGCAGACCTCCGTTTGTCTTCGGTAGAGCGTGCATCTGAGCATACTGAGGCCGCACATGACTTAGTTTGGAACTTTGAGACCGTCAAAGAGTATGACGACTGTGGTGGAATTCTTGATTCTTCTAGTTCAAGAGCCTTGGGGTTCCTCGGCTGTACGATGAAACTTCTAAGCTGATCATGATCAAATTCCAGGTCAATGTTTCGTATGATCCCCTTGCACGTGTTGTCGGGCGCTGCAAGGTAAGAGCTGACCTCGTAGTTTGCTGAGCCAATAGAGATGGCTTCAACCCCCCATAGGTTTTGGCGTTGTGTTCTGAGGGGGTGCTGACCACTAAAATGTTCTGCATGGCGTTGGCGCAGATGATGTCCTCCGCGCAATTCGAGAAAGAGAGACCCGCCGCCGTCACGAGAGCCTGGGCGATCTTGACTTGACTGGCATTTTTAACGTTTAGGCCTCCCCAAGGCCGGACGATGACTCTAAAGTGCTCCTTCGGCAGGCGAGGCATTCTCGAGGCAGCTACAGGACGTTTCTCGAGAGTGCGAGAGCCGCCATTGCTACTGCCACTTGGCGAGTTGGCGGGCTGCTAGCTCTCGGCGGGCAGGCACTTTTTGGAAGATCTACGCTTGGTGAAGGCCGACTGCCAAACGGCGCACTGAAACTCTTCGGAGGAAATGTCTTCCCCTTCCTGTGTAACTTGCATGGCCATCTTAAACAAAGCAAACGAGGTCGCGCGGGAACTAGCCAGCCGAACATCCGCCGGGGAGGTATGCCTATGGTGTGAGGCTTAATGCGTCCGCGGTGTGGCCTAGCCATAGTCTCTTGAACAACAGACAAAAAATCCACCATTATAAAAATTTAGGTATCGGCGTGGTCTGGACGACTTTATGCGTCGAAGCTAGGAGACAAAAATCACCAAGAATAGATCAAAATTTCCGACTGAAAAGAGTTCTAGGTTGATCGAAGAAGCAGGGCGCCGCTACTAGTGGTTTCATCATCTTCTTTTCACCATTTACTTGAAATATCATTTTTTTTTTTTTGCAAATTGTTTTCCATTAAGTTTTCTACGCATGTTAAGAAGAAACAATCCGGAATTGCGTGCACGGTTTTATGTGGACAGATCTAGTAGCACTTACTAAATCCTGGTGAAATATAATTATCGCATGATTATTTATCAACATTTTTCTTAACTTTGGCGCAGTGTCCAAACCACTTCGGCGGCTGGAGTCGTCTGCGAAACGTCTGACGTGCTCTCTGCTTTTAATTGTTTTATTTTTGGTTTGCTTCCGAACACGCTTGAAGCCGACGAATTTGGCAGTAGGAGACAAAATTGTCATTTTCTTCGTATTTCGGCGCCTTAAAGTTCATAGATTTTTTAGGTATATGCCGCCCCTGTTCTGTTCCAAACTCTCGGTAGGGTTACGACACAAAGAAATAAAAAACAGTGATATTTAACGTAAGCGTTGTTAAATTCGGGTGACTCTGTCGTACTGGACACAGTATGACCACTTTGTAGTGTGACGGCGTACCGCTTGCTTCAAATCACATAGAACTAAAGCTTACTTTGCTTGCACGTAAACAGCGGGAACTTATAACATAGATCGCCGAACAGAACTGCATGCGGCTTGGAATCGACGCCGCGAATGCATTGACGACATGTATGATTCGTTCGCTCGATTAAACTTGCGTTTTTTATGCACAGTTTACGAAATAAATTGGCATTGGGTCGCGTTGTGTAAAAAAATAGATTAGGATATTTTTATATTAGTTTCTTTGCGTGGCGCCATATATGTGGAGTGCCGCGAACCTCCCTGAAGCGACGACATAATCAGGCCGCCCAACCGACTCTTGTTTCCCCAACTGCCTATCTTACACCTTGGTTGCAGCTGCGTTGACTGTTAAAGCTTCGAAGAAAATATTCTTGTCATCTTGAACATATTGGGGAGAAGATCGAACAGTCACGCCTGTGGCGGCAGGCTTCAGCTGTGGGGACAATAAACCGAATTTTCTTGTTTTATTTTTGATCAGCCATATCGAAGATGACCATTTGAAGGCCGCTACTCGTGCGACCAAAGCGCCGGTAAGAGCGGAGCGCTAGTGGGTCCAGACCGTCCATGCCGAGGTTCAGTTTCTTTGTTATGCTGGGTTGGTAAACACCGGGCTGTAGGAACAATAGGCTCGATAAATCACCCCTTATAGCTCGTTCCCCTGCCCAATAGTTTTCGTAGCTCTCTTCTTTTCGAATTTACACTTCGCGAATTTTCCGACGATTTGCATACTTGCGCAAAGTGATTAAGCTTTCCGCAGTTCTTGCATGCTTTTTCTTTTGTTGGACACGTTTAGTCACTGTGTGTTTTGCAACAACAGCTATTAGAAAGAATTACCTTTAGCTGAAACTGTGTTCACTTTCTTATCATGAGCAAATTACGCCGCTTCACTTATCTCTGGAAACTGCTATTTTGCTTGTTCATGCAAGCGGCATGTTTTGACTGCTTTCTGGTAGGGAGGGGTTTATGCTATCAGTATCCTTTGCAAGTTCTTGTCTCGAATGCCAACGTTGATACGGCTGCTCAGCATACGCGGTCGTTTAGATCTCTAAACTCACAGTTCTTCGCTATAACTCTGAGTTCCCTCAACCAGTCGCTGAATGAATCGCCTTTCTCTTAGTCCCTTGACCCAAAGCGATGTCTTTGGAAGGTCAAGTTGTTTGCCGGCCCGTAGAAGGCCTCAAATTGCCGCATATAAACGCTGTCATTGCTCTTGTCGTCCTCTGTCTCAAACTTAAAGCTGCTGTATGCTTTTCTGCCTTCTTCGCCAGTGGTCTCTAGCAACGCTGCTGCCTGCTCACCTTTTGGTTGCTTGCTCAGCTGGGTAGCCGTAGAAAACACAGTAAACAAACTCTTCGCAGTCTTTTATCCAAGCCATACGGCGCCGATGTTTACAAGAGCTCTGATGGCGGCAGCTGTAGCTGTAGCGCGGTTGACGGTGTCGAAATCTCGAATGGGCTCCGCTTCCACCATGTAAGGAGGCCAGCAGGCAGGTGATGAACAACGTTCATTCTGGAAAAGAACAAGTTATATAGGATTAGTAGTAGATAACGTGACATCAGGGTGACACAGCTCGTGCTCAGCTACATAATTGATAACGCCAGAGCTACGTGAAAGAGCAAAGCACGGACCTCTAAAATGCTTTTGTTTGTATTGGTTTCGACATCATCGTGGCATCACCATTCGTTTCGCTTTTGTCTTGGAGTTTGTTAGCACACTTTTCCTTGATGGGCTGGTCCAAAAGAGGGGAAGACATAGGGGCAGGCGAGAGAGCAGGCTGGTGGCCGAGATCTTGCTTTTGATCGATGCGAGTCTAATTAAAATCGATGGCGGCGCACTTGGGTGTGCGCTAACCAGCGTTCATGCTTGCCTCGTCGAGGCCGTAAGGCAGGCCTGCAACACTGGGCTTTAATAGCCCACGAGCGGTTTCCTTGGGGTGGTCTTTTCTCGGACACTTTTTTTTAATATTTCCCCCAAAATGTGCGGTTAGTGGTATTCGCCAAAGTGTGCGGTTAGTGGTATTCGCGCTATATTTTGTCACTTTTACTCAGAATAAAGGCGGAACAAAAAACGGGAACTACAGGATTTTGGCGGAAGGATGCTTGTACATTAGTAATCCACCAACATTCTTGATAAACATTCATATTTGATATATTTTGCGATAGCTTCAACTGATTTCCGTGTCCGGTGCTGTGCCAAATACACAAACTGCTTGTTAAAACATTTTTTAAGCTTGAACGTGAATGAATGACAAAAAGGGCATATATAGACGCGCACAAGAGGGCCTGGGCTGTGTTCACGTTTCTTGCTCTGTTATACGTACTTTAGTGTTCTTATTGCCTAGTGCCAAGGACTCAGTGGCTGCGATAATAAGGTTATAGTGGCTCACCACGCCATGCCTTTTTTAACCTTTTAGTTACTCTAGTACAATGAGATCACTGCGTTATTCGATTAGAAGGTAGAATTTACAAGGCAGAAAGGAGAACATAATTGGTCGCGCCATGCGATTTTTAAGATTTTAATGATGCCAATAAACTAAGGGAAAGGAGGAGACACGAGCGCACGGGGACGTCAAAACACCGAGCCCTGGTTCGAATTATTAGTCGGTAGGCCTCAAGCGTGCTGCCTTTGTTTTCACAGCACCCGTCGAACACATTAAAGGCTCTGTTATACTCCGACGTAACGCGTGCGTGCGTGCGAGCGCGTTACAGCGACGTCACGTCGGCGAAAACCCGACGCTCTATACTCCGGCGTCTTGGCGTAACCGACGCGACCGGCGGCGTTTGACGTAGCCTGACCGCCTCGACGCCAAAATGGAGCATGTCGTATTCCGCGCCGGCCGCGCCAGCGACGCCGGACCAGGATGCATCACGCGCTGGCTCCCGGCAGCCCTCGCGCGGGAAGCGCGCCGAATACGAGCAATAGCAGACGACAGGAGCACCACTCCGTGTGGCGTCATGTTTGAAGAATCGGACTTGGTCGTCGAGAAGCTGATCGAGGGAATTCGTCCTCACCCGTGTGTCCACGACACGAGGAAGCTTGAGTACCGTAGACCGTGCGCTTGTCAAAGATGTACCGTATGTACATTGACCGCCTACGCTTGCGGCGCAGGCGGTGCTCCAACAGTGCAAGCGCGAGTTTTCGTCGTGCAAGGTACGTTCACGCCACGCTCGAACTTGGCGCTCAAGAAGCTCGAGAATTTTTGTCTGCCATTCGAAACGAAAAGGAACCGGAAGTGGCGCACTCTCGCAGGAAACGTGCCCTCGTAGTCTGATTCTGCGCATGCGCCGCGCTGGCGGCCCACTGACGCACGCCGCTGAAGTCGCCATTGACGCCGGAGTATAAAGAGGGCGAATTTTTGACGCGCGCAGCGTGACTGACGTGACGTAGCCGACTTCGGCCAGCGTTCGCTTGCGCGCACGTTACGTCGGAGTATAACAGAGCGTTTAGGCTCTGTTAAACTCCGACATGGAGCTCAGCGAACGCATTGTACCGCAGAACGTGCGCTACGCATCAGCTTACCATTACGAATTATGAGCTTCTCTCGGACCCATACAAACATTGTCTTATGGTGGGCTGGCTTCATTAATATTTGAGTACACGGTGCTGAGACATTCGTACGCTGCTCAGATGTCGGTGAATACTGTGCAAGGACAAAGAGCCGCAGCTTCAGCAATGTCAACTGTCGCCAGTGAACTTTGCACGCAGTGGCTTTATTGCGGGACTTTCGAAAAGGTCGCCGTTAATTAAGGAATACACTTATTCCAATCACATGACTGTTATTGAGCCTCCACTTCTTAATGGCGATAAGGCTATAAATGGCACAGTGAAGCCACCTGTGTTTTGTAAACTTGGTTCACGAGTTTGTGTTCATAATAGCCGCTTCCCACTAGAGGAACAAAGAGCAACATGCGACAGCGGCACTCGACACCAAGCGACAAACGACACCGACAACCAGCCTATTGTCAGAGTCCGCCCGTCCTACCTGGCGGGCACGACTCAACAAACGGGGACAAGAAAACTTGTTTTCTTGTGGGACTGGAGTAGCCAACAAAACACTTCAAAATACACAGACAAACAGAGTCTGGCAACTCAGTTCTTGTGATTCGCTCTTTGGGCGTAAAATGCGCCGACAAACACGATGAAAGGGAGACGGTTACTTTATTTCTTAATTAAAGCTTCCGCTAGTCATTATCTGCCGTTGGTGACTTTCCGCAAACAGTGGTGACAATCAACACCAAACTTTTTCAGTAGTAGAATTCCGAAACGTTCTTTCTTTGGGTCATTAGAGGCGTTCTAGGTGAGCGCCACGGCATTTCACGCCGATGTTCAGGATGTTTATAACTTTATATCCAAATGATCAAGCGAAGGTGCTTTTGGGGGACATGCGGCATCTTTGTTTTCACATAACCTGATGACAAGTCTCTCGCCTGCCGGAAGGGCTTGCCGGAACGTCGTGTCCTACTTCGTAGTGACCGGTCTTACTTTGTTCAGACGTCGAACGTCGGTGTATCTATCCTGATGCAGGGGCGTAGACCTCGGCGTCTTAAAGCACCACCTCGTGCACCTGGTTTTCGTGAGCAAAACCAGCCACAGAAAATTCCTTTTCGCAACACGACCGCCACCAAGCGAGTTACGACCATTACGAGCAGTCAAGGGCAGGGTTGCCACCTTTCCTCGAAAAAAAAAAAAACACAAAAAAGGCCCTTCGACGGGGTGCGGGGAGGGGGGAGGGTAGGTATATGTATATTTTTTTAATTATAGGAGATTCAACGTGTGTTCAAGAGAAGAGGCCATGTGAGGTATTTGACAGACAATTCAATTTATTGTAACATTGTTTTTCTAGAGAGAGAGATCAACGTAATCTACATGTACCAAGATATCAACATGAAGCTAACCAACTAGTCTGCTGGTTGGCATAAACATACTAATAATGGAATAACATTAGTCCTGCACTGAGAAGTAACCGCACATAAAGTGCTCTTCTTTACGACTGAATTCACAAAACCAGTGACATTATATGAACAAACGAACGTTAAATGTATACAATACTAATGCCAGAATATATCGGACATTCATATATACATACACGCGCGATAATATGCAATAAACAAGACAACACAGAAAAGCAAAACGTAAATTTCTGTATACTCTCTTTTTCCTATTTGCGCAACTTGAATGTATATTTCGAATTCTACTTAGCTGCTCGAATTAGCAACTTGTTTTCTCTAGCCATCTTTATAAAGTATTCACAGCTGTACACCAAATTATACCTCACACAGAGCTCCACTTCAACCATTGGGACGCACCAGCTGATTTCTTTCTTCCGTTCACAAGCCTCCCATTGCGCTAAGAACGCGTTTTACAAACGCGTTGCTGCAGGGAATGGAGAACATGCTCAATTAGGTTCTTCAAATGAGAGCACTTGACCTTGTTCAAGAATTTGAACCAGATCGAGCTCGATTTCTCATGATTTCTCAGAAGTCACGGGAGAGTATTAGTCGAAAAACAAAGCTCTGAATACAGTTCACTGCCTTCGTCTTTAAAGTTTATGCCAAAAAGCTCTCCCGCATTCCTTAGAACTGATATGCTGTGTGCATTTTGCACATATACAATTCGGCAAACCTCTTAAACGGGGGGGTCTCAAGGTCAAACCACTTTTCAAGGTACGGAATGTCCCTCTCGTAGACATTCACGAAGTCCAGCATTGCAACTTGTCCTTTCGAAAGGCTTTACAGTCCCTGGTTAGCCTTGCCACCAAAGAATATATTGTCATTACGGTTAATCAGCTGCTTCCTGAGCTTAGCCATTACAGCGAAAAGTTCGGCAGACTCAAGGTGACTCTTTTTGAGGGTTAGGATCGCTGAATGAAACATTGCAAGGAACGAGTGTATGAATTGCAGGTAGCACTCCGGTAGCTTGAGACACTCTGAAAGTCCATCGGCTGGGTTGCCTATAAATCTCGAGATTGTTTTCTCGCACTCCTCCTCGCCCTGACTTAGAAAATAGGACTTGATGGGCGCCCACTTTTTAATCAGTCTGTCTAAGGCAGTAAGCAAGCTTAACCAACGAACAGAAATATGACCTAGCCACTTTGCTGTATTACTGATCACAGAAATCCGGAAACGTCTTCAATTCCTCTACACATGGCGATATAGAACATTCTTTGAAGACCTTTGTACAAGGGTTATTCCTCATCAAACTTGAAGGACTTCACTGTGTGCTTGGCAGCGTTGTGCACAACATGGAAATTGCAATTTGTCTTCAACAAGTTTGGCTGATCTTTCTGCATCTTTTGGAAAACTGAATTATGCTATCCACTAATCACAGAAGCGTCATCTGCACTGTGCGCAACAGCTCGCTCCAAAAAAAGACCCACCTTCTCCAAACTTGTTGCCAAGATTTCGCAGATGCCGCCGGAAATATCGTCGGTCTGCTCACAGAAGTTGATGATAGCGTCCGTTATTCCGGCGCCATTCATGTGGTAGAGTCGACCGGCGATAGGGAAATATTTTTTCTTTCCCTTGTTGGAGGCGTCCGTGGAGAAAGCAAACGGAAGGTTGCGGCCTGCTGGGCTAAGTTTTTCGGCTATGCACCCCACCGCGTAAGACGACGGATTATCTTTCACTAGATGATCGTCTTCGTTTCCATGTGCATTTTCGAAATGACGTCTGAATCCGGGTAGACTTTTGATGCCAACTTGCTGCCACAGTCCATTGCGAGGTAACTGTAGTTGTGCTCGATTTCGTGGAATATGATGCCCAGTTCTGCAGCAGTCACGTTATCTTCTGCGGTAGAAGTCGCTGGAGTAAAGAACTTTGTGTGTGCAGCCGGCTGTTTCAAGGCTAGGTTTCTCTGCTTATGTTTCTGCGTTGCCGCGTGATGTTTGACAGCGCTGACGCCATCAAATTTCACCGTAACTGTGCTCGCGCATGAAGTACACCTTGCGGTCGTGGCGTCGTGTCCACGGGTTGGAGCTAACTTTCGTACTCTGGTTGAGACCTTCAGTCTTTACGGAACACGCACTGACGTCATTTTCGCTGTTTCGAAGGCGGAGCCTGTTTGTCGGAGTCCGCCGTGCCACCTGTCGGACACGACGCAGAACACGTGGACAAAGAAACTTGTTCCCTATTGGAAAAGAAGTTGTCAACAAAACACTTCAAAATACACTGACAAACATAGCCGGGCGACGCGCCTTTTGTGTTCCGCTCACTGGGTGTAAAACGCGCAGACAAACCCGGTGAAAGTGGAGACAATTATTTTATTTCTTAATTAAATTTTCTGCTTGTCTTCACTTGCCGTTGGCGACTTTCCGCAAACCGTCGTGACAATCAACGCCAAACGTTTTCCGAACTAGAATTTCTTAATTATTACTTGTTTTGGTCGTTCGAGGCCTTCCAGGTGAGCTCCACGGAATTTCACGCCGATTTCGAGGATGTCTATATCCAAATGATCGAGGGAAGGCGTATCTTGGGGAAGATACAGCATCCCGATTATCACAGAACGTGATGACGAGTCTCTCGCCTGCCGGAATGGCTTGCCGGAAGGTTGTGTCCTACTTCAGTAGTGAGCGGTCTTACTTTGTTCAGTCCTCGAACGTCGTTGTATCCATCCTGATGAAGGGGCTTAGACCTCGGCGTCTTAAAAGACCACCTTGTCCAGCAGGTTTTTACGAGCAAAACCAGCCACAGCAATTTTCCTTTCGCAACATGACCGCCAGCAAGTAAGTCACGACCACTACTACCAATCGAGGGGCGGGAACTGCGGGAACGATGAGTGGCCAGTGGCCGCCAAGGCTTTCTTGAAGGTCCTGCTACGGACCGAGCCGCAGGAAAAGGGGAGGAAGGGTAGAAGGGTGGGAAGAGAGGTAACAGAGGGTGCAAGCGGGCTAGGAGGATGAGTTCGTCTCCGAGAGATGTTCCTCGGTGAGACTGCTTGCGGCGCTTCAAGTCCAACGACAAATAAGATCTTGTCCGTCGTCGATAGTTTGTCGGCGCTTGCCGGCGTTTGTCGGGGCTGGTGGTCGTAGAGGGGCTTTAGTTGGTTGTTACAGTGGTACAGCGTCAGCGACACAGAATTTTGAGGTGTCGCGGGACAAAAATGAGTGTTTGTCGCTCTAGTGGAACAAGGCTATAGGGGCTCCAACACCGTCTGCTGACTCCCGTTCTAGCAATTCTATGACAATTTTCAATTTCTGACGCACGTAAACACTTTAATGTCGTTATTTTCGTCTGAAAAAAAGAGTGCTTAAAAAACAAAACAAACAACCGTCTTTTTTATATTAATGTTTCTAGAAAACCTAAACAGAAAGTGAAATTTTACACCAATAAATTGAGATCGCGTTTTTGGTTGAAAAGTGTGATCGCCTTATTTTATCGGGTCGGGCCTGCTGTCTGACGAGCACCAAATCGGAAAATGTACGCCGTTATCAGTTTTTTTTTTGTGTTTACTCTTTTACAACCTATTTAATCCTGGAATTATACTAGAAGTGCGTGTTTTATATATGACTTAATTTAACCTCAAATAAATAAATGTTTGTTTTTACGCGAACGCTCTGTAGCGAAAGTGTTTCGAGGGTAGTAAAGTGAGATAAGCTTGAAAACACATTTTTCTTGGCGTTGAAAGTAGCACACGTGGTTATTGCTTGTAGTGACTTCAGTATCATATTCACGAGTGATCTACTCAAAAAGTTTGAGAAACACTGCGCCACGATGAGATACAAATAAAGCTTTGCTTCGTTATTTTTTTGGTTACAGGCAACATTGGCATTTTAAGTGCGGCAGCATAACAAATCTCAACATTATTACATATATAAAGAAGGCACACGTTTCCTAATATTTGTAAACTTAATAAAGTAAGGCTCAAATACTGAGTCTGCTTTAAAATGTGCTTTCTTTTCCGTCACCATATCGCAGGGTACTGTGTGAAAGAAAGACGCGACTTCCTAAACAATGCAATATGAAGAGAAAAAAAAAATTGCCGTCGACTTCTATCGAATAGAAAATTTTGTTAATCTTGCATCTTACTCGTATAAAACAAAACTGCCTAAAGCGCTGAGCTACAGAATCGACGTCAAGCAGGACGGAGGCCGTGTTGAGTGCCATCGTTCAGAGATGGCGCCACATGTCCATAGGGTTCGCTCGGGCGCTTTCACAGAACGCGTGTTTGTCCGACAAAGCTAAAGTTGCTCGATATTTAAAGGTAATGATGTTGTTTTTTTTATGTGAACCATTAGTGTGATCAAAAATTAAATTTGTGCCGTAAATAATACAAAACAAATATACTCCGTACGAGAAAGCGGGAGCCAATTCAATAAAGGTAATTGTTAGAGTTGTTGGCAACTTAAAAGGCGCGGGGCGTTGCGAACCCGTGGCGAACCCGAGCATCTCATTACCGCATCGCAGCCGACCAGATTGCAACAGTTGCAAAAAATATTTAAAAAGAAATCACGAAACAAAATTAGGCGTGATCACAATAAACGCCGCCCAGCGTTTCTTTAAGCTGCGGGCGACTAGTTCACCGCTAAATTGTACATGCCCTCCCCCCCCCCCCCCAAAAAAAAAAAGAAAAAAAAAAGAAAGCCTTTTTTTTTCAACCTTGAAACAAGTTATCGATGAATGCGATAGCATTTATTGTTGAACACACGGGCACGTGTTCGCTTCCCCGCTAAATTTAGCGGGGAACGTGAATTGGCGCTTAGGTAACGCGAAGTGAATAGATCATACGCGAAATGCAGAGCGTCATCTAGCGGGGTGCTGACGAACATTATCCGTCTCACCAGTTGGCTTCGGCGCTGGCAAAGGTTAGGGCTCGGAAGCGTAGTTCTGAAGAATCTTTCGCTCGCATAGGGACTCTCGCAGAGAAAGCACTTTTGAGAACCAGGCACACGCGCCCGTGCCATTGACGGGAGTCAAAACCAAATTTCGAGCTGATGTTTACGTCCGCCATTTTAATTGCGGCGAGAGACCAGTGACCGGCTGGACGCAAGAATAGCATAGAACAATATTAACCCTTAGCTCGCAGGTATGGGTGAGGATCAATGACGGTGAGCAGTGGGCCTTCATTGTTACCTGCAACACTACGAAATTGACAAACAGCAGAGGAATCTCGTCGTATCAAAAATGGCAGCGCACTGAGGGTACCAAGACGTTTGAACAATTTCGCATATTGTCTATTTTCCGCTAAAGTTTGCGGTTTACCTGATTTCGCTAAATTTATTGTGGAACCTGATTTGGTACGTAGGGCACGTGAAGTCAACTTTTCCGCTATGTTTAGTTGGAAACCTGACTTCGCTAAATTTGGGAGGGAACCTGAGTTGGTGCATAGGTCACGTAAAGTAAAGGTTCTGCTAAATTTGGCGGAGAACCTGAATTGGCGCATAAGTCACGTGAAGTCAATTTTCCGCTAAATTTAGTGGAAGATTGACTACATTAGAAGCGACATACATAGGCAGAAATATGTGATGAGTAGCTTAAAGGGGCACTGACAGGTCAAAAATTTATTTTGACGTTGAAACGTAAACAAATTGCAAAAATAAACGGTTGAATGACAGGCCGACAGAGGTAGTGACTAGTGAAATCTACAGGTATGAAAGGACCGATCCGAGGAGTTCGAGGGAGCTCGAGCGCTGGGATTTTTTGCTAGCGATAGCCGGGGATTTTCGTATCTTGAACCCAACCTGACCAGACCCATTTGAAGAAGTTCTAGAGGGGCAAGAGGAACCTGAGTTGTGTATGGCAAGCTCTGTCGGCCTGGTAAAAGTACAACCTTAAAATTGTATTCATGTTCCGCTGTCATTAATTTTACGCGAGACAATATTTTTTTTTTATTATCTGAAAGGGTTGAAAACGGTTCCTGGACATTACCCTCGAAATTCGTAAGTTGGGAATTCAGCATTTGTGAAGTAAGAAAACAATTTCATAATCCGATTTGAAGTTCCCGCGTGATCCGCGCCAATGAAGTGATGTCAAAGATTGAGTCGTCCTGCAACTCAAGTTTCTCTCATGCCTACGAACGTTCCCGACTCGAAATGTCGTGTTCGTCCGCGTACTTAGAACAACCGCTCTTCTCCGTGCGTGCCGCCTGTCACTGGGAGCAGACGGCGCTTCACGTTCGACTTTGAAGTTCGTTTAGGGCACTTTGAACGATATCAGATTCTTTTAAACGGTGCGAGATCGAAGAGAACGCGCAGTGGACCTTTGTGAGCGACGTGAGGGGCCACGTCGCGCCGGTTGTGCGCAAAAGTCTGCCCCGGCGGAGTCACAACCAATACTACGGCACAAAACACCAAACCCAATTGTTCTGACCATTCGACGATTTCTTTCGACGTTCGAGAGGTCGTGGGAAACCTAAAATTGATCGTCCGAATCACCGACGTTTTCTGAGGGAGGACAAAAAGTCATAAGGTGACATCACTCCGAATGATGATAAAGTTAGTAAACAGGCGAACTGGTTTAGGTTGCACATCGTTAAAACCGGGGACGACGGAAAGTATGGGGACAGGACACAGGTCTTCCTTCGAATCACTCTGAGCTTTGAATTTCGGTATTTCAAAAAGAACGGCCGTAGTGTGTTCGCAATTGCGTTAAAAACATGTTTGACGAATGCCTTTAATAAATATTATAAAAATGTGGCTTACAAGGTTTCTAAATCTCACACTCGATTATGTCACAAAAAATGAAGCGAGGAGGTGAGAAAGGGGAGGGAAGAACGGCAAAGGTAAAAAGGCCCACGCGTGTGGGGAAAACTGTTTTCGCGTTGTGGTATTTTCTTTTTTTTTTTGCGCGTCTAGGGTTCAATTTTCATCGCTTTAGACACACACACACAAAAAAAAGAACTTTCGGGTGAACAGATCACGGCAGCACCATTGATGTACCAAGCAGCCACAACTTCGCTTTGAAAATAGCGCTTAAGTCCCGTTTCTTTCCCGGCGGATTTGGTGGGAGGAGGAAATCGTGACTTTAAGGGGTCATTCGATGTCAAACGTCCCAGACGTCGCGCTCGACCACCTTCCATTTCTAAGAAATATTCATGGCCTTTTGACGCAATGTCCGTAACCATGCTATGGAATATTTTTGACCAAAAAAAAATGTTTGATGACGTGAGCGCGGTTTTAAATTTTAAAACAGCGTGAAACTAGGCATCACTCAATAATTGATGAAAAATCAGATTTTTATCGAAACACCCAACAATGTCTTTTTCTTATATTTCCACGGCTTTCGAATTACAATGTCGTGTGGCTTGTGCTGTTTTGTTTAGTTTAAACATAAAAATACTATTTTTTTGAAAATTATAGCATTTTTGTTTATTTATTCAAAATATAAAATTGCTCCCGGGAATCAATATAACTTTTTACCGGATGTCCTGCAGGTATATAATTTATATAAAAAAATTTAAAACTGCTCAAATAAATACTTTGCAGTAAACAAAATCCTGAAGTTGCAAAAAAGTGCGTTTTGACGCATCAACTGCCGTTTCTTTCACCCTGAGGTGATCCAAGTGAAAATACAAACAGTGGTGGGTTTGGAAGAACAATTGATGGTCTTTTTATTCTGGAAGTTTAATCAAAGTTATTTTTGTTTAAAGCGACAAAACAATGTTTGAATTTGAACTCTCGCACCACAACCCGGCGTCGCTTCTTAACGCCTGTTCGCCGCACATCATGTC
Source organism: Ixodes persulcatus (assembly GCA_013358835.2). Lineage (NCBI taxonomy): Eukaryota > Metazoa > Arthropoda > Arachnida > Ixodida > Ixodidae > Ixodes > Ixodes persulcatus. The sequence continues at coordinate 32,175 of JABSTQ010008779.1, forward strand.
ACCTGCGACAATAGCTGACACGAGTAGGTTCGAAGTAAGAACGGAGTTTGCTGCCTTGTCCGTCTTTCCGGCTGCAAGGAAAGAAACGGTGGGTATCGTGTAATAGTCGGAGGTGCCGCCAGTGTGTAGCCATAGCAGACCCGTTGTGCCCTTTGTACCCGAGGGCGGCTCCTCACACTCCAAAACGCGATACCTAATACGGGCGGCCTCAACTGACGTGGACTTCTCCTAAAAGGGAAATGCGATAAAATCGCCGCGAAATCTAGCCGTCACGCATACTGCGGTTAAAAGCGGAAATATTCAGCGACGCAAGAATTTGCCGTTTCAAATCCGATTTAAACACAAACGAGGCGGGAGCCTCCAACGGCGCGCATTCGTTAACACTACATCGCCTCGTCGTTTGAGATTGCCCCTTCACGGGGCCTTTGTGTAGTTGTTTACATCTGTCCTTACGTTGACGAGAGAGGGTGATTACGATCTGTACGTAAGAAACAGCTAGCTTACTAGTGAATGCTCTGACCTGGCAGCGCTAAGCATTTGCTGATATCAAGACAGTAGAAGACCACAGGAGGACACCGCCGTGCAAAACGATCGAAATAGGAAAAGCTATAAAGTAACAAGAGTGGAAAAAAGCCTCTTCCTACAAAAATGTACCCGACAACTCGAGGTCCTGCTGTCTACCTGCGTGCGCACACCGTGATACCGTCGCTCGCTTTGCCGGGCTCAACGGTGGCGTTGTGCTGCGCAGAGAAGAGGCGCAAGAAACGACGCCAGGTTGCGGCGCGAAAGCTCAACTTCAAAATGTTTTCTTTTTCTCTTCAGAAAAAAAAATATTTTAATTAAACTTTCAAGAACAAAAGGTAATACACTCTTCGTAAAAGTCACCATGTTTCGTATTTTTCTTTCGGCCACCTCAAGGCAGAATTGACTGCTCTTTAAACGGCAACACGCAATTTTGCACACATTTAGTTATTTTGTTTTCTTTTTTTTCTGCAAGATATTTAGTTGTACGACCTGAAACCTTCTTTAGTGTGCAGTATGCACGAACTCATCTCTGTTACGTCACGGCGCAGTGGTGGCGCGTCGGGCGCACTTCCGGTCTGGGGCTGTGGGCGGAAGCGGCCATAGAGCACGTGCATTCTTGTGTTACTTCGGAAGAAACCGGACAAAAACTTGCCTTCTTGTCAAAACGCCGCGACTGGGTCTTTACCAAAAGAGTCGGGAAAGGTTTGAAGGTCAGTTTTTATGTGTTTTCTGCCTGCTCGGTTCGTCCGAGAACGTGAACGGGCCGTTAAAAAGGAAAAACAGACGTCTTGGGACCACGACTGTTGGGCGGGAGGCACTTTGGATTGAATTCACGGATACTTGTGATCGTCAAATTTATTTGTTTTGTTCCAACATGAACGCGGGAAAACCGTCAAGTTGCACGGACCACCTGCGGACTACGTTCAGTGCTTCATCACGTTGAAACGGCCGCCTCATCGTTCGAGCTGTCGTCTGCTCTCTCAAGCGTTTCTGCTTGTCGTCTGCTCGTTCAAACGACAGCGGCCCGTAGACCAAACGTTGACCCGGTAATTGCGATAAGAAGTGCAGACCTTAAAAGACATTTAAGTTTGAAGGTTGCTTCGGGTAAGTAGGCTCGGTGTAAACAGAAGATAAAAGGAGATGTTGATAATTGTTACCAGTGGCCATCACCGACTTGGTATGCCTAATTCACTCGGTCCGATTCTGCTTGCGATTTTCAGCATCGACGTCGACATCTCAGTTACGGTTCAGGCTTTTGCAGCCCGAGCGACGTCATGACTGAAAATAGCGAGCAGAACCTGACCTTGTGAATCAGGTTTTATCGTCCATTCTGCGGCGTCCACGCGGAATGAATCACCGCATGTTACATTATTCACGCGAAGTTTTGCGGTGTTACGATCCTCGTTATTTTCGCTGAGGCCGCTCAAGTAGTCAGACATTGCCAGGAAGACGTAGAATCAACAATTCCGACGCGAAAAAAAGCGCAGGGACTCACACCGACGCCGACAACGTCCCATTCTAATGGTTTGTTTATGGGCGACGGCGAGCTTCTTGCCCACACCCCCATCGCGCATGCGAGGCGCCGGTGGCGTCCGCTAGGGGCGCTCCGGTTTGTTTGTAAACATGAGTTGGTGTACACCGACAGGGCTGTCAAGAAGGTTTACAGTCGCTTGCAGCAAAAAAAAAAATATTTTTAACAAAACTAAAAAAAAAGCTAAAATACTCATATATTTCTTATTTGTTAAAACTGCTTCGAGCATACCGAATTCCATGATCCTCATTATATAGAAATCCAAATACCGTATGGTTTTCAGGCAAAAGTATTGCAGTGTTCCATAAAAAATCTTACTTTTCATCAATTATTAGATCACTCCTAGTTTCACTCCCTTTTTACGATATCAAACCGCCATCACCCAATGAAATTTCTTTTTCATCAAAACAATAAGTTGGAGAGGCACCCCAAACATTACGGTGAAGAGACATTAATTTCATTTTAGGAATCGGAGGTGGCCGTGGGACCTTTGGCATGGCATGGAGAAGTCCATGTCGCCTGATGCCGCCCGTCGTTTAGGGTTCGCGTTTCGTGCCGCCCTCGGGTAAAAAGGGCACAACGGGCCTGCTACACACTAAACATTGTAACACCCATAAGCGTGTAAAAATGGTGTAAGAAGGGTGTAAGTTAGGAAAAACACCAGTTTTACACCATGTTTACACGATTTCTGAATATCGGTAGGTGTAAAAAGGGTGTGCTGACGTCTTACACCCCTTACACGCCCTTTTTACGCCCTACTTGTAGCAATCGTGTCCAGAATCGTGTAAAAAGGGTGTATGGGCGAATTTTACGCCCTTCATTCACACGGTGTGAAAGGGACGTAATGGTGATGCTGTCAAATACACCCATGATTTTATAGCCGTTCATGTCTATTGCTTTGGTGAAGCTGTTGCTGATGTACGGCGGTACAAACATCGAGCATAATTAATCGCCACATGAAGTGGCGTATGATTAGGACGTTCTAGACAATAGATTTGCAACTCCGATTGAACTCTCCGTCCGACACGAGCCGAAAATTACGTGTCGCGCGTGCATAAGTTTTATCAGTTCAACTTTGATTTTAAATAAATATTCTCCGCTAGCAAAAATGAACGAAGACGTGTAAATATACAACCGAGGCAGCACACAGTATTGCGCCGTTATGGAATTATATCGAAAAGATTGTGCCGATACCATTTTGGTCTAGCCCATATTTGTGAAAAATGGGATGGGTCGCGCCGACGCCATCCTGACATACCGACGCGGCACCGTTTTTGGTTGAGTGTCAAGAGTGTCCTGCGTGAATCGTCTATGCCGGCGAGGTATTTTTATATATTGTCTGCCTAAAATCCGACGTTAAACCACAAAACAAAACAAGATTGAGGAAAAACGGAATCTGCTTACTTTTAACCCGAGAAAGACCTCCTGCGATAAAGCCTTGAACAAACTATGGCGCCTTTATTTCGGGTATTACAAACTCACCTGACTGGGTTATGCACTACTTATAGCACCTTCACTGAGATTTTATTTTGTGTGCACTTCTGAAGAAACATGTCGCAAGACCATCGAAAGTGCCGGATTTATGACACCCCCGCTAGGGTTCACGACTCTTATCTCTGCGTAATGACACCAGAATATCTAGCGTCCCGACGTTTTTTGTTTTTTTTGTTATACGTGAAGCCACGTCTTTTTGTTTCATGCTCTCAGCGTCTTAGCTTGTCACGTTAGCTTTGTCCCGTGCTTCGACGGCTTTCAAATTTGTTTTTTTTTTGTATTTATTTTGTGATCTCGCGGTCCGCACCAGAGCATGCACTTCTACATGAGAGACAGTTTGATGCGCTCAAGGTTGTACTACGCAAAGCAATTCCAGACGAGTCCCATTTCGCGACCCTCCCCGGGCAGTGCAGGTGGTCATACAAAGAAGCAGAGGGAGATTAACTGCTTTGTCCAACCCCCTTTGACCTCGTCTTCTGATAAGCCTCCACACCTTCTTCTGTGTCTTCGTGTGGCTGTGAGCGAGTGCGAAGGCCGCTTCTATCAAATCAGAGGGGTGGCGCGCAACACGTGACCGCTCTCCGTAGGACAAAAACGCTTGGACGAAATTCGTCATGTGACTCGCTCTTGCGCGCTGATGGGCTCACTGGGGCCGTAGTCCTTGCCGTATGCCAAGTTATGGTGAGTTGTAGGGGCCACTTAGGTCCGGTTTTCAAAAAGGGGCGCCCGTCAGTGCTTTCCTCTTGTTTGTGCGTTACAGTCGCGGCCGGGATTTTTCGTCGTGAACGGCCCGATACATCCATGCAAACTTTTCGGTAATGGTCGTTTATTTCGTCGGAGTCCAAGGAATTATTGTGCTGTGTTTGTTGGACGCGTTTCGACAAAGAGCTGCTCATCGGCGGGCGTGAGACTTCCGCTGAATGTGATCGACCGCCTTCAACCTCGACATTGTGTTTCGGTTGTTTTTGTGCTGCCCGAATCGGATTAAGCATCTATCACGACAAAGAGCTGTTCATCGGCGACCACGAAACTTCCGTTGAATGTGAGCGACCGCCTTCATCCTCGACATTGTGTTTGTGGATTGTTCTGTGCTGCCCGAATCGGATTATGCATCTCTCACGGATTATATGAGATCGCTCTTTTATTTGTAAGTACTCTGCAAGCATGCTTCTGATAGTAGTCCTGCTTCCGTCTCAATAGAACATTTTACTGTTACAAACAAGAACTGCCGGTTACGTCCCAAGCAACTCCAGGTCGTTCTGTCTTTGCAAGCCTGGAAGTTTTTTCCACGTCACCAGTGCTAGAAAGGATAAATATCGCAAGAAAAGTAAAATTGGAGATTGAACTAGGGTCTTCGGTTGTATAAAGGGGTTATGAAACAATATCCGGTTGGAATGTTCAGAACCTTACGCGCGCGGACCGCCACTGGTTCAGAAGCGTCTTGGTCGTGGTCAAATTGCGAGGATAAAGGGGAACTATTTCTTTCAGTCTTGCCCGCCAAGTTTGATGACGTGCGCGTGAACGTAGCTTTGCCTTTTGCAAGCTTGTAATTGTACGCACTTGCCCGCATAAGCAGAGGCATGGCTGCGGCCAGATGACCTGCTTGCAATCGTCTATAGAGAATTTAGTAGAACCTGGTAGAGCTTTGATTGAAAAATAAAAAGTGAACCAAGCATGTTTCGACTCCTTTGCAGTCATCTTTCCGTGCACTCTTTGGGTTATTACACCCTACTTTATGGGTGTTGGTCATCGCGTCTTTTTTATTTTCCTTTCTAGCGGTGGTACACTCAATTTAGAGGACAGTACTGCGCAGCCATAACACCCTAATTAAAAGGTGTACAGTGGAATCACACCCTATTTTAAGAGTGTTCGGAATAACGCCGTCCTTTAGGGGTGTTAGGAAAAACGCCCTTTACTTAGGGCGTTTTGCTACACCCATAAGGGCGTTAGTTATAGGACAAGTCATTTACACCCTAAAGTGTGTGATAATGTTTAGTGTGTAGGGCTACGCGCTGGCGGCACCCTCGACTATTACACCATACTCACCATTTTTTTCCCTTCCAGCCGGAAAGACGCACAATGGGAAGCGGCAGCAAACTCCGTTCTTTCTTTGGACCGAATCGTATGAGCTACCGTCGCCGGTGGCGTGCTGTGCGGCGAAGAGGCGTTGAGAAGCGACGCGGGGTTGTTGTGTTCAACTTCGAAAATTGTTTTCTCGCTTTAAACAAAAATTACTTTGGTTACACTTTCAGAATCAAAAGATTATCGATTTTTCTTCCAAACCCACCACTTTTTGTATTTTTATTTGGAACGCCTCAGGGTGAAATGAACGGCTGTTTATGCGTCAAACCCACTTTTTTTTTGCAAATTCGAGATTTTTGTTTACTGCGAGATATTTCATTGAGCGGTTTTAAATTTTTTTATATATTATATACCTGCTGGGCAGCCGGTAAAAAGTTCTATTATTTCCCGGGAGCAATTAGATATTTATTTATAAAATAGAAAAAAATAGCAAAATTTGCAAAAGAATTAGTTTTTTTTAAATATTTAGATTAAACAAAACTGCACAAGCCCAACCACATTGTAAGTCGAAAGCCGTGCAATATTAAGAAAAAAAAAATTGTTGGGTCTTTTATTGAAAAGCTGGTTTTTCATCAATTACTGAGTGACGCATAGTTTCACGCTGTTTTTAAAAGATAAAACCGCGATCACAACATAAAAAAAAATTTCGTCAAAAATATTTTAGGGCATGGCTACAAACCTTGCGGCAAAAGGCCATGATTGTGCTTTTTTTTAATTGAAGGTGGTCGAGCGCAACGTCTGGGACGTTTAACATCGAATGACCCTATGGAGATATCTCGACATTTCCACGCCTTCCGCTAGCCTTACCCTAAACAACCAAAACCTCTACACACGTTCCCTGGCGAGCGCTACGCACAAGGCAGTTGAAACCTCTGGTTATGACGTCACACCCAGCCGCTGGTTTCTCTGTGTTTCTCGCGTCTAGTGATACGTTCGGGTTAAATGCTTGTGACAATCGAATTGACGGTACCAAAATAAACATGATTTTACCTCTCACTCGTTTTTTTTTTCAATTGTTTTTTAAGCTTTTTTTTTTAAGCCGTCAGCTGCAATAGCTACAACACTGGATTACACCCTCACATTTTTTTAGTAAGAAAATCACCCTCAATCAGCACGTTGAAACATGGTTGCCCCTCATTTGTGATATAACCGAAACCTTAAGTTTCTGCATTTTGTTTAAATGAAGCTGTAAGGGTTCTGGTAAAGAAGGCTGGTTTCTCGATCGGCCGGGGGCGACGGTCGTCTTGTCTGGCGGCGTGTATGCTGCCCCCCCCCCCCCCCCGCCCCCCCGGTCGTTTGGTGTGGTTTCCTTTATCTAAGGAGGGACCGCGTGGGCCTTTCCGCCGACGCGGCCCTCCTGGAAAGCGTCTTCGTGTGTTTCTCTCATCGAGATGACCCCTCGCGAAGGAATGATGTTTTTCCTTTGAATCTGGAGGCTTGCGCATTCTACGGGGCTTTTTGGGTTTCAACCTGGGGGTTCCGGAGAGGCGCCGCTACGTCTGCAACAGGATGCACAGACTAAGTTACGGAGCTGACGGCTCTAGTCCGTTGGCAAGTTAACGAATATGTGTCGACGGCCTTCCCAACTGTTGGACGGTGGATGTTACGTGGCTCCAGCAAAACTTTGAAATGATTGGTTGATCCCCGCCTGAGAGTGAGGGGGTAAGCGTCCTCAAAATTCCGTAACTGGGGAGACAGAGAAATATAGTTGATTAACGTGGATGTTTGGGCTAGTTGGTAAGACATAATAAAAACAAAACAGCGCAAAGACAAGGACGAAGTAGAAGGAACAACAGGACACAGCGCTGACTTTCAACTGAAGATTTATTCGTGAAGGCGTCTGTTATAAATAGCAAACATTGCACCCGAAAAAATCAAGGAAAAAACACGAAAGATATATAACATGTCACGTTTTTCAATATAACACTGTCACTGCTTTTGCCCTCATCGTTCTAGGAACTGCCGCTCCTTATCCGAAAGTACGATTGACGGGGCACTTACACAGTCAGGACCAAGTCGCGCAATATCACGGGCTTCTATTATTTACCGCGTCACTCTGTCCTTATTCTTAAGAACCACTTGGCATCTCTCGAAGGCAGGAATGCACCCACAATCTCTGCAGTGCACGCCTAAGTGCCCTGACACGACTTTAAAAACGTTGTATCGATGTTCTCTGAGTCGATCGTTTAAACATCTTCCCGTTTGTCCTACATATCGACGGCCGCAAGATAAAGGAATCGAATAGACCACTCCTTGCACACAAGAAACGAACTGATTTTGGTGTTTCGTAGTGCACTTGATCTTGTTGTCAACATCTGAATTTACTTTTCTGCACAGCCCTGCCAACTTATTAGGTGCCGAAAACACAACCTCAACGCCTACTCTACTTAGAAGTAGAGTAGGCGTTGAGGTTGTGTTTTCGGCACCTAATAAGTTGGCAGGGCTGTGCAGAAAAGTAAACTCAGATCAGGGTTGGGCAGAAATACTCAAAAAAGTATTTGGAAATACAAATACTGGAATACATTAAAATAGAAGCTAAAATACTGATACTAAAATACATCTGTAAAAATGTATCGCGATACGTATCGGAAATACATTTTAAATAGAGGCAAAAAGTATTTGGAAATACAGATACAGGAATACATTCCAGGGAGGGCAGAAATACAAATACAGAAATACTGATACTGCAATACATTTTCAAATTTGTTTGAGACGAAAACTGAGATGAAGTTTGAAGTGGAAGTTTTTGATCCCGAAATTACTTTCCCGTGGTTTGCCTTGAAAATAGTTGTTTCGGACGACGAGAAGTCTTCAATGGACTCAAGAAAACGTTTCATCAAGGACTGACCGCGGTCCCTTCCCTGACATCTTGTCTTTCTTACGAGGGATTCGAAAATACTTCGACCTCTAAATAAATTATACGTCACCCTAAATCCCATGAATACGTCACCACGCCCCTGTTCAATAAGAACGCCCTTGTCAACATTGATCACATGAGGTCACGGTGGAATGAACTGGTATTTTTCATCTGTAGTTGTGGCCTTGAACATTAAACTTTACCACGCTGCTGTATGAAAGGACAATACATACTTTCGTTGTGAGTTACCTGGTTGAAGATCGTGCAGGCAGTGTCATTTGGAATTTTTGAGAATAGTGGACCACCTGAAGCATCCTGGAACACATGTCTTATCTTCTATTACGGTTGAAAAAAACGATATGGTGGCATCTCTGCTGTGAAGGTTCCTCCTGCCGACCCTCCGCCACCGGCGCATGGATTGCGGTCCTCAAGTTTCGCATCATCCAAACAGAGACCTCGTGAATTGCGACCTGATATTGCCGGCACAGGTGCGAGCTCTCCGAGAAACAGTGAGTTCGAGACGAGTCGCAGGTGTACGAAGTCTGAGTCGGCACAGCGAGGCCACGTCTGACCTCCTTCCTGGGTGTCGGATCACCAGAGCAGCGGGTCATGTTTACGTCGGCTGATGACGTACCCTTAAGCCGTGCAGTATTACGGGCGCAGCCACTGACGCATTCGAATAAGTGTTGAACTTCACAGCGTGAGTCATCCTACTATTTTAAGTCAACCACCGCCAGGTTCGTGCTGCAACGGACTGTTACTCAGCTTTGCCGGCTGTGTCCGCTAAGGCAAGATAGACGATTAGCAGCGGGCATTGGATGCCAGCAAACTATGACTCAAGAAATCCCTGCCTAAGGACCTGCGGCAGAAGATGCTCTGACTCCACTCCTGGCACGCCACCTGATTCGAGTTCCCGACTACGCAACACTTCTCAAAAGAGAGAAGAGGACGCATAGAAAAATATTTTGAAGAATCGGAAGGAAATTTGTTGAGCATAGTAACAATGCCCCAGCATCTCCTTAACCCTAGTGCCGTCAAACGTTTTAAAACAAAATGCGTTCGGAATTGTTTTGTTTTTTTTCGGGGGGGGGGGGGGGGGAGGAGTATTTCTCGAAAAATGTAACGAAATACATTTCATCCTGATTGTATCGCGATACAAAGAAACGTTCAAAATGTATTTCGATACAGGAATACAGATACTGGTGAAAAAAATGTATCGCGATACAGAAATACAGATACAAAATGTATTTCTGAAATACTATCGCGATACATTTGTATCGCGATACTGCCCAACCCTGATTCAGATGTTGACAACAAGATCATGTGCACTACGAAACACCAAAATCAGTTCGTTTCTTGTGTGCAAGGAGTGGTCTATTCGATTCCTTTATCTTGCGGCCGTCGATATGTAGGACAAACGGGAAGATGTTTAAACGATCGACTCAGAGAACATCGATACAACGTTTTTAAAGTCGTGTCAGGGCACTTAGGCGTGCACTGCAGAGATTGTGGGTGCATTCCTGCCTTCGAGAGATGCCAAGTGGTTCTTAAGAATAAGGACAGAGTGACGCGGGAAATAATAGAAGCCCGTGATATTGCGCGACTTGGTCCTGACTGTGTAAGTGCCCCGTCAATCGTACTTTCGGATAAGGAGCGGCAGTTCCTAGAACGATGAGGGCAAAAGCAGTGACAGTGTTATATTGAAAAACGTGACATGTTATATATCTTTCGTGTTTTTTCCTTGATTTTTTTCGGGTGGAATGTTTGCTATTTATAACAGACGCCTTCACGAATAACTCTTCAGTTGAAAGTCAGCGCTGTGTCCTGTTGTTCCTTCTACTTCGTCCTTGTCTTTGCGCTGTTTTGTTTTTATTATGAGACAGAGAACCTTTTTTGGCTCGGACCTGGACCAATTTGGAGCACGGCGAACTTCCTTTGCTTTGTATATACTGTGTACCATTGCTCGTAACGTCTACATAAATGGTTTAGACGAAGTCCTCCGGCATCGTCGCACTTTTCTGATCACCCACCGAACAAGGCTCATTAAACGATTGGCCCCGGAAGACACCGCTGGGCAGTCACCATCTATTCTCCCAAGGGACAAACATTTACTGAAGCTGTACATTAAAAGTTCACAGCGGAAAACATATTAGAAAGTACAGATTCGACGAATGTTCAGTTCCATGAAAGTAGACAGTATTTTTGGTGTTCGTGTATGTAGCAGTCAAGGCGTGGGCGACTCATCTAATTTCACCGTGACAACGCAAGCATCATGGCACACAAATAGAATTTGCCTGTGAGAAGAAGAATTTGTCGTTTGTTTACCGCGAAAATGAACTGCGGTGAGTGAAGAGCTGTGACTTTGTCTTAATGCCAAGCCAATGGTATGTAAAAGATGTGAAGCATTTGAAACTTCACCCGATTAAGATCGATAGGTTATCTCCCTTATAAACACTTTTCGGAAGGCTCTAAGTAAAAATGGCTTTGAGCGGAGCTACACATTTTGTGCACTCATCAGACGACAATAAAGGCCGGTGTTTAATTATAAAACTTTACTGATTGCTTTTATTATTAATTAAGATAATGGTAAATTAAACTTTTCTGCCTCCAACCTCAATCACAATTGCCCATTAGGCACTCCGACATGTGTATAATATTGGCACGATGAATTGGAACACGATTTTTGTTTTTCTTCTCGCAAATGTTCTCAGGAGTTCAATCTACACACCGTCGACTATATACGAATTGTGAATATAAGTGGAATTACTATATACACTATGAGCTAAAAGCTAAAAGGACAGACGTGCGCCCGAAGCAAATGGCACGTACAAAGGTTCAAGTGGCCGAGTACCTTGGCTCTCGTCGATCTGAGCTCCCATCGATCTTAGGGATTTTTTGGCGCTTCCTTCAGAAGACCCCACAAGAGGGTTGACCGCCTTCGGACTGACTCTTGAGCTTCTTTTAACACCGGTCGACACTGGGGTCTTACCTTTGAGAGAAACAAAATCTCGAAAGAACGGGAGTGAAAGTCTATCCGATTAGGGCAGTAGAGGTGGTCCGGGGTCGTGGGGAAAAATCGGCAGTGAGGTACGCTTTAAGGGCAACCTAATCCTATTGAGATACCCGGCTCTTCGGGGTCTCGGTCTTTCACCGACGAGCGGACCGCTTCTATTTACCGACACTGCCGTGTTTAGGGAGTTGACTCTCGCTTTCTTTGAGGGATTAGTCGCAGGGAGAGCGCTACAAATGCGATTGAAGGAAAGCATGCCTACTGGCATCGAGGAACTCCAGCCGGTGGTGGGTTTTAGGCTTCGCAGAAGGAAAGACAACATAGTAATACACTGGAGAAAAAAGGGAGAAAGAGTAGTGCCGTTCGAACAAGATCAGTTGTTTTCGCTTTTTAAAATTAGGTTTAAAATGGCGTCCTCTAGAGTCTGTCAGGGTATATGGATGAGTGTTTCTTACCAATTGTCTTAAAATTAAATCAAGGCTGCATATCGTACTTAGAAATAAGAGTACAGATGATTTGAGTGCGAGTGGTGGAAAACCGGGTGAGCTAGCCATACGCATCATCCTTTTGATTGTTGACAACTACTTGAGTGAAGATATATGAATATGTACATTTAATAAAGCCTAAATATAAGCAAAAGAAGAATTCTTTGACAAATGCCTGCCCATAAAGCCATGAGGTGAGTGCTCCAGCCGGTATCGAAAATAGCTGAGTTGCTAGCAGTGTTGCGGAGTTGCCACTCCGGAGTTGGAATGATTCCGGAATCATTCCGCATTTTCGCGACCCCGGAATGGAATGGGAATGGAATGGCGGCAACGTTCAGGGGAATGGAATGGGAATTGAATTAGATGCTTTTTGCCCGGAATGGAATGGGCCAGGTTCTTTATATTTTATTTATATTTTTTATTTTATTCTTTTTTTACGTTCAGCTATACCGAGCCAGTCAGCGAGTCGGTTGTTCAGAAATAAAATGAGCGGGAAACTGCGAACCCGCGTAAGGCCCTAACAGACTTATACGCAAAAAAACAAAGCAATACAAAAAACAAGCGTCAAAGCAAAAAACAGAGGGGGGAGAGGGGGGAGGGCGGGAGGGCGGCGGTGGCGCCTTTCATTAGTGAAGTTCAACACATATCCGAATGCGTCTGCGCCTGTAATATTGCACGGCTCAAGGGTACGTCATCAGTCGACGTGAACGTGACCCGCTGCTCTGGTGATCCGATAACCTGGAAGGAGGCCAGACCTGGCCTCGCTGTGCCGACCCAGACTTCGTACACCTGCGACTCGTCTTGAGCACGCTGTTTCTCGGAGAGCTCGCACCTGTACCGGCCATCTCAAGTCGCAATCCACGAGGTCTCTGTTTGAATGATGCTAAGCGAAACTTGAGGACTGCCATTCATGCGTTGGAGACGGAGGGTCGGCAGGTAAGACCGTCACAACAGGGATGCCACCGTATTGAGTTTTCAACCGCAACAGAAGATAAGACATGTGCTTCAGGATGCTTCAGGTGGTCCACTTTTTTCAAAAATTCCAAATGCAACTGCCTGCATGGTCTTCAACAAGGTCACCTACAACGAAAGTATGTATTGTCCTTTCATACAACAGCGTGGGTAAAGTTTCATGTTCGAGGCAACACCTATAGATTCAAGAATACTAGTTCATCCCACCGTTACGTCATGTGATCAGTGCTGACAGGAGCGCCCTTATTGGACAGTGAAGTGGTGGTGTTTTGATGGAATTTATTTAGAGGTCGAAGTCTTTTAGCATCACTGGTCAGTCAGACATGATGCCAGGGAAGAGACCGCGGTCAATCCTTGATGGAACATTTTTTTAAACCCATTGAATACTCTTCGTCCGAAACCCCTACCTTCGAGGTGAAGTGCCAATTAAGCCTGCGGGAAAGTAATTTCGAGACCAAAAAGAAAAACTTCCACTTCAAACTTAATGCCTCATTTCAGTTGGCGTCTCAAATAAATTTGAAAAAAATGTATCGCATTATCAGTATTTATATTTCTGCCCTCCCTAAAATGTATTCTTGTATTTGTATTTCCAAAGACTTTTTGCCTCTTTTTAAAAGGTATTTCCGATACGTATCACAATACATTTTTACAGATATATTTGAGACTTGAGTATCAGTATCTTAGCAACTATTTTCATCTATCCCAGTGTTTGTATTTCCAAATACATTTTTGAATATTTCTGCCCAACCCTGCAACGTAATGCAGCTGTCAAGTGCCTTTTTTTTACGTTTAGGAATTAGAGGAATGGAATGGAACGATTCAGCCATTCCAGGAGTGGGAATGGGCCCAGTGTCCCCATTCCTAGGAGTTGAAAGGAATTGAATTATCGAAAACTCTAATTCCCCGGAATGGAATTGGAATGGAATGGGGGTGCCCATTCCGCAACACTGGTTGCTAGCCGCAGGAAAACGGTATTGCAGTTCATAGACTTGTTATTTATTTCCGAGTGGTTGATGCTTGAGAGGATATAGCAAAGCGAGACGCTACTAAGAAAAACAATCGAAATTATGCTCTAAACTGGTCCAGCTAGTAACCACTCCAGCTACTCATCACTCTATTAAGCATAATACTAATCCTGAAATAGCTTCCTTGTATTACGGGAGAGTGCTTTATTACCCCTTATTGTGCTGCTACAAGGACTGTAGAAGTTATATATGAATTGTCATATTTATTATTTTTTAGGCTGAAGGAGTTGCGAACGACCACACGTTTGTTTAATTCACATAATTATTACAAAAGGCGAGAAAATTTCTGATCTGGCAAGCAGAAATCACGTGTACCCTAAATTAATAAAATGAAATGCTGTCGTTTGTATTGAAATGTTTTTTTTTGTTTTATTGCTGAAATTTCTAGAACTTATTTTTTATGAGATATTAGAAATGAGAGTAAATATGTCAATAAAAAGTCCGCCTTGATTTATTTATGTTGAAACAAAAAATTGACTTGTTACGGCAATTTCTAAGTATCAGATCGCATGAAAAAGCAAACAAACAAGAAACAAAAGCTGTGAGCATTGCATTTCGACGGGTAGTATGCAATTGAGGCTCGATATGCGAAAGTCTAGTGGGAATCGATTGCCTGTGCAAGATCGTTCATTGCACCGAGCAAGATCTTGGACAAACAACGTGCTCGCTGCGGTTCGGAAATATCAACACGCCACGTATTCGCAGCTGCTACCCCAGAATCTGGCAGGCAAGATGGATCGCAATCGAGTTATATTTGGTTTGTCGTTTATTTACAGCATTGAAGTTAGGTTTGAGATTATGGGCTACTGGTCCAGCCGTGTATTCATTAACAATTTTTGTGATACCCAATCATTAAGTTAGGTTGGAAAGTTGTTACGTACGGGCAAATACTGGACTTCGAGAGATATATTACGAGACTTACTTGATTATTTATTTAATTTTAGTTTATAGCATAGTTGAAATAATAACCGTACTTCAATTGCACAATAAGAAAAGTTCCGTGTCAGTGATTTGTACACCTGAAGGACATATATATATATATATTTTTTTTTTTTAAATTTCATTGCTGAGTATTACCATTTTCAGTGTAACATTGACCGACCGACAAGCGTAGCAAATGGTTCGTTTTATTTTGTTTTTATATAGCAGGAACGCGCGTCCTTTCTACACGGGGACAATGCTTCTCCGTTTGGTGGTGGAGTGTGTCAGTGAACCGCAAGGTTGACGAGGTTGAACAAAAGCTGTCGCTGCCGAATACGAGGGTCATTCCTGAGTTCGATCTCAGTTCCCACCCGTAAGCATTGAGCTGGCGTGCCATGGTGCAATCGCAACTGTCTAATGCATGTTAAGGTCTCCAAGTTAGTAGCCGCACTGCACTGGCTCAATATTTCATCTTCAGCCGACTCAACGGCCTCCCACCGGAGTTGACCAAGTTCCTGTTGTCTCAACATGCAGACGACACGATTTTTTTTATAGGATCGACGACTATTCGTTTTGCAGATGTACGTACATGCCACGTTTCGAGGTAGATACGGAAGTTCAACATAGTTACAGTTGCCCACACAAGGACAGGGAGAGAGAAGAGAAACACGTAGACGACAGACAGGTGCACACTCACAACTCATGTATTAACGGAAAAGGAAAAGGGAAAGAGAGGTTTGGTGCCAGGCCTCCCCCGCGTGTTTTGGAGGGCAGATAA
>JABSTQ010008780.1:0-24718 GCA_013358835.2 Ixodes persulcatus
GCGAGGATTTGTTCAGTGTTTGGAGTGGTGCTGGGGACTGTGGGGAGCGTGAGGGGCGGGGTTTGTGGTCTGGTTGTGTGTGGCTGAAGGCCTGCCTGCATAGCCTTGACAATATTGTCCGTGATTGGGGCGACGCGCGCCTGTTCCAATGCCTGGCTGTACGTGGGACGGGGATGTGTTGTACAGGAGTGTGTGGGCTGAGTAGCACATGGAGCTGGACGGTAGACACTGCTACTTTCCCTTGGTCGCTGTTCCGGTCCCTTGAGCGAATTTTCTTTCGAGATATTTCTGGTTTGGTTACTGTCGATGGTGGTCTTGTGGTGTTGGCGAGGATTATGGTTCAGTCCTCTGCTTGGCGCTGAGGCGACCGCTTGGGTCGCTGGCGTTTTGGTGGTGGTTTGTGCTGTTTCACGCTGATGCCCCGGGCTGCGACTGCGGCTGCGGCTGGAGTTATCGAGTGCCGCAAACCGGTTCGATGTGGGGAGGGCAGGCCAGTGTACTGTGCTGTTAAAGGGTGGTGGATCCTTGCGGGGCAGATGAGTTGTCAGGAATCGCTCGCGGCGGTGTTGTTGGCCTGCTTGCGTCTGTTTGTCGGCCTGGGCACGGGCTGGGCATGTCGGTGTTCCGGGCGGGTGCTCGCCCTGACAGTTCAGACAAAATGGTTCGCACGAGTGCGGTGTTGCTATGCCTGTCTCGATGGGTAAGGTCGTGCTACATGTGGGACACGTTATCGATATTGTCTTTTTGGGGCACACATCGGCTTGGTGGCCGATCGCGTAGCAGTAGTGGCATTGGAGGCTGCGCGGGCGAATGGGATAAAGTCGCATCACGACGCGGTTGTAGAGCGCGTAGCGTGGAAGTTGGGTGCCCTCGACTGTAATGAGGATGGAGTTGGATGTGCCAATCCGTCTGGTGTGGAGGATTTTAGGGCCTTGTACTTGTAGTTTTTGTCGGATGACTTCTTCAGATATGTGTGGTTGAATGCCGTGGATCACACCCCGTGCGTTGGCAGCACTGACCGCGAGGTAGGTTCGGACCGGGTGTGTGGCGTCGGCCAAGCTCACTTGTTGTAGTTGTAGCAATTTTCTTTCTACGGTAGGGCGATATGTGTCAATAGCGACAAGATTTTGTATGTCTCGCACTTTGATATATGTGTCTGAATGCAAGTAGTTTTGAGTAATCGTCTAACCGGCCAGACATACGAGATAGACGCCCTCGAGCCGCGTTCTATCTGCGAACAGGAACTTCCAGGCCCGGATGAAGACATCCTTGAGAATATGGAGGAGCTCGGACTAACGGTTGGTGACGATCTGAACGGACTCGAGTGCAGCGGAGTAGGAATCCTCTTGGGATCGGATCACTACTGGGGATGCGTTACGGGAAGAGTCCGTCGACTGAGCGAGAACCTGACGGCAGTGGAGACCGCTTTTGGTTGGGCAGTACATGGACGCTCCCAGGCGATTTCGTCTGTTGTCAACTGTTCCCAAGTGATCGTCCTCAGAGCTGCCGTGAGCGACCAGGAGAACACGGCTGTCCTGAGAGGCTTTTGGGAGCTTGAGAGTATGGGAGTCGTGGACGCAGAGGTCCAGGATCACTCCGCTAGCGACATCATGCAGCGCTTTGAGGGAAGCATTACCAAATCCGATCGAAGATACGAAGTGAGCCCCCCTTGGAAACCTGATGTAAAGCTTGATTGCAACCGAGAGATGGCTTGGAAGAGACTCGAAAGCCAGCGAAAGAGGCTGAGCAAGAATCCTGAGCTCATGCAGAGATATGATCAGGCAGTCCGGCTTTACGTCGAGAACGGAATGGCTGAGAGGGTCGAGAGAGAAGAGGACTCGGGTGAACGCGTGTACTACATGCCCCACCAGGCTGTTCTGCGAGAGGGCAGCAGTACTACGAAGATGAGGATCGTTTTCGACGCGTCTTCGCACGGACAGAACTGCAAGTCACTAAACGACAACCTGGAGAGCGGTCCGAACCTGAACCCAGACCTTGTTAGCCTTCTTCTCAACTTCAGGCAACACCTGGTGGCACTGGTTGCGGACGTCGAGAAGGCCTTCCTTCAGATTGGAGTAAACCCGGAAGATCGCAATGCTCTGCGATTCCTCTGGTACAAAGAACCACCTCAACCGAACCAGACAACTCCGGAGGTAGAAGTATGGCGTATGACGAGAGTCATTTTCGGAGCCACGTCCAGCCCCTTTCTGTTGGCCGCAACCCTGCGACATCATTTCAAAGAAATGGAGAACGTATTCCCCAAGACAGCAGAGCGACTGGGTAGATCGGTCTACGTTGACGACCTCTTAACGGGTACGGAAAGTGAAGAGGACGCCCGGACATTCTGCAACGAGGCGATCGAGATATTTGGAGCAGCGGGGATGAAGCTCCACAAGTGGGGCTCCAATAGCGCAGCCCTGTCGAAAATGCTTGAAGACGAGGGCCCCGATGAGAGACCATTGGGACAACAGACGGGTGTGTTGAAGGTACTCGGTCTGACGTGGAAGCCGAATGAAGACAGCCTTTCCTTTTCGGCAGAACACGTGATTGAGTTTGCCCGCCAACGAAGAAACACCAAGCGTTTCGTGCTCCAGACGACAGCACGACTGTATGACCCCCTTGGTTTTCTCTCCCCCTTCGTGGTGCGAGCCAAGATCTTGTTTCAGGAAATCTGGAAGCTGAACCTGCGCTGGGACGATACACTACCGGAAGAACTGATGAGTGGCTGGAACAATTGGTGCGACGAGCTCACCACACTTCAGCAAATTAACGTGCCCTGATTCTACGACAGCGAGCTGAAGGGCAACGTTGTACATCGAACGTTGCACGTGTTCTCGGATGCCAGCACCTCCGCATACGGATCCATGATCTTCATCTGCTCAACGGATGACACCGGAGAAACGACCGCGACACTCTTACTGGCCAAGTGCCGCGTGTCGCCCCTGAAGGAAATCTGCCTTGCTAGATTAGAGCTCATGGCATGCTTGATTGGATCGAGGCTGTTTAAATACGTAAGGACACACCTCGAAATCAAAGTGGATGAAGTCCACTTCTGGACGGACTCCATTATTGCGCTGCATTGGATTAGGGGAGAGCCATCCAGGTGGAAGATGTTCGTGAAAAATAGAGTACAGGAAATTCAAGCAAACAGCGAGAAGGCAATGTGGCACCACTGCCCGGGGAAGGAAAATCCTGCCGACCTGATGACACGAGGGCTGTCCGCGGACCGACTGCTTTCTGCACCGCTCTGGTGGAACGGGCCAGCTTGGTTGCTACTACCCGTGACAGAGTGGCCTGGGGAAAGTGACGAGGAGCTTCCCCACAATGGGCTCGAGGAGAGGACTCCGAGAGCAGAGCTCTTCGAGGTAACTGCCACTGTACCGGAAGATTTGCTCGACATCTCAAGGTTCAGCTCGGCCTTGAAACTCCAAAGAACAACGGCCTGGATTTTACGGTTCATTTATAACCTCAGATCGTCAGAAAAAAGGATGGGACCATTGACCGCCGAGGAGATCCCCGTAGCGCAGACATACTGGATAGCAAGAGCACAAAGATCAGCGTTTGCCTCCGATATTGATTGTGCAGCAAAGAGAATGTCGCCCCCACCTGGGTCGCTCTTGCGTGACTTCCGCACTTTCATTGATGAAGAGGGATTGCTGAGGATCAGCGGTCGACTCCAGTCATCGAACCTCACGCAGGAAGAACGCCACCCCATTGTACTGCCTAAGGAGCATCGATATTCAACGTTGCTGACTGTCGACGCCCATCGCCAGGTACTGCACGCGGGAGCCAGGGACACTCTCGTGCAGCTGCGCGAGAAGTACTGGATCCTCCGCGGAAGACAGCTGGTAAAGAAAGTGGTGCGTGCGTGTGTGACCTGCCAGCGATTCAACGCGACTCCTGCAAGCGCTCCAACGGGACCCTTGCCGGCGGACCGTACTACGCGAGCGGACCCGTTTGAAGTAGTGGGCATAGACTTTGCGGGACCCCTGTATGTTAAGCCGAACGACCTCACCAGCAAATGTTACGTGCTGTTGTTTACATGTGCGGTCACCCGAGCGGTCCATTTAGAGTTAGTGACAGACATATCGACAAAGAGCTTTCTGTATGCCTTTCGCAGATTTGTGTCGCGGAGAGGCGTATGCCGCGTCATTTATTCGGATAACGCTTTGACATTCAAGCGGGCCTCAAAGGAGCTAAGTGAACTCTGGAAGACACTCCGACACCCTGATGTGATTCAGCATTTTGCCAATGCTGGCATAGAGTGGCGATTTATTGTCGAACGAGCGCCATGGTGGGGAGGTTTTTATGAGAGGCTCGTGCGCTCAGTAAAGGTGTCATTGAGGAAAGTGATCGGAAAGAAATGCCTGGGCGCGGAGGAATTGGCCACGGTTCTCACCGAAATTGAAGCCGTGGTGAATTCGAGACCACTAACCTTTGTATACAACGAGGTTGGAGAGGGCGACCCTCTCACGCCGGCGAGCTTTCTAATCGGCAGACGGCTGACGGCGCTGCCGGCGGCCGGGGGAGAGCCGCTCGCTTCGACACCGGAAACACTTCGCGCTCTGTGGCGAAAACGAAAACGGATCCTAAATTTATTTTGGGGGACGTGGGGGGCGGAATACCTCCGAGAACTGAGGTCTGCTTACGCTAGTCACCAAAAGCAGTCCCCTCTGTCACGTTTCCGAGGTCGAACATTCAAGAGAACATGTTTATTGATACTACAGTCGTTACGCCATCTTGGCCGCTTCCGTTTCTGCTGGCTTCCCTTCCCCTGCTCGCTGACCCGCGCGCCGGTGAGGTGGCGCCCTCTCTTGAGAGTGCGCAACAGTTCGCCATACACGACACCTCCCCCTCTTGAGAAGCGAGTCGTTGGCACGACTAGAGGCTGAGACGTTCTGGTGGTCTCACGGCTCGACCGCTGCGGGTGACTTGCCTGGCCTCTTCTGGGCAGGGCGCTTTTCCATTGTTAGGAAGATTTCCCTAAGGCACTGCTTGCAGGTGCTTTCTAGTACGACGGACTCTCCCAGCGGCTGTTTGGACGATGTATGATCTCGGTGTATCCGCTGGTCCAACAACGGTTCCTTGTTGTTGGGTGCCTTGCCTGACGTAGACCAACGTACCTGGATGGAGGGGCTCTCTTTCTTTCGTCCTGTGTCGAGCATTGTAGTTTTCCGCCTCCCTTTCTCGAATGGCCTTGTTTCGTTGTCGATACGTGGATCGGTACGTCCACTTTGGTTGCAACGCCCCAGGCATGGTAGGAACGTTTGTCTTTAGCTTGCGGCCCATGAGAAGTTCGGCAGGGGAGAAGCCCTCGGGGCCTGGCGTCGCTCGGTGTGCCAGAAGGCCTTCAATGACCCTGTCAGATTTGCGCAGAATGTTTTTGGCCGTCTGAACCGCTCTCTCAGCCTCACCATTGCTCTGGGCATAGTGTGGGCTGGATGTCACATGTTCTACGCCCCAGCCGCTCAGAAATTTTGCGAACTCGAGTGAGTTATACTGTGGGCCGTTGTCCGACCTAATGATATCTGGGATGCCGTAGCGAGCGAACAGGTCTTCCAGAAAATGGACAACATGCTTTGTCTGTGTCCCGTGTAGCTCTTCAAGTTCAAAAAACTTTGAGTAGTAGTCAACGGCTATGATGTAGTTTCTTCCTTTGAAGTAGAACAAATCGGTGCCGACCACTTGCCAAGGACGTTCTGGGAGAGGAGTCTGAAGCAGATGCTCGGTTGGTGCTTGGCGGTGCCTCTCGCAGGCTGGGCATCTGCTCACGAACGCCTCGATGTCTTGGCTGATCGCTGGCCACCATGTAGACTCGCGTACTCTCGCTCGACACCTGACGGTACCTTGGTGTCCTGTGTGAAGTCTTTCCAGCACTTCCTGGCGTAGACTTGGGGGAAAGACGAGCCTTGTTCTCCTGAGCAGGAGTCCATGTATAACTGACAGTTCGTCGGCCACACTTGCATACTTGCGCACGTCAGGAGTCAACGTCTCCGTTTTGGGCCATTTTGTTGCACAATAGTGCATGACGAGTGACGTCGTCTTGTCTTTTTGCAGCTCGGCCCTAGTCTTGTTTAGCATGTCAGTCGAGGCTGGCAGTTGCTCGATCGTCAGTAGTTCATACTCTTCGATCGCTGACGCGAGGATTTCATCTAGGCACTGTAGTGGCTTTCGCGACAACACGTCGGCAGTGTGCATGTCCTTTCCGGGTATGTGCACGATCGTGAAGTCGTATTCAAGCACACGCATGCGAAAACGCTGAAGTCGTGGTGTCATTTCGTCAATGCTCTTCGTCGAAAACAAAGGCACCAATGGCTTGTGGTCAGTCTCGATCACAAAGTGCAGTCCGAGCACATACATCCTGAAATGCTCGCACGCCCACGTTGCAGCGAGAGCCTCCTTTTCCACCTGAGCATACCTTTGCTCTGTTGGTGACATAGCCCTGGAGGCGTATGCCACTGGCCGTCGCTTCCCCTCGTCATCGGTTTGGAGGAGTACGGCTCCTAAGCCATATGATGAAGCGTCTGCTGATAGTGTCAAAGGCTTCTGAGGGTCGTAGTAGCACAGGACAGGAGTTGTCGTCAGGTCAGCCTTGATCTCGTCGAACGCTCTTTGCTGAGGTTGGTGCCAACACCAACTCATTTCATTGAAGCAGCAGCTCTCGTAGCGGCTTTGTTTTCTCAGCCAGTCCTGGAAGAAATTTGGCCAACTGATTCACCATGCCCAGGAAGGATCTCAGCTCAGTCGTGTTCTCTGGTGGTGACATCTTTCTGATGGCCTCTGTTTTCTCCGGGTCTGCGGCGATACCGTTACTGTCCAGCACGTGTCCAAGGAACTTGATTTTCGTTTTCCGGAATTCACACTTGCGTGAATTTAACGTCATTCCAGCTTCCTTGAGGCGCTGGAGCACTGCTAGAAGTTTAGCATCATGATCAGCTCGATCTCTCCCAAACACGACAATGTCGTCTTGGTGGCATGCTTGTCCAGGCAGTCCTTCAAGGATGCGGAGCATTTCTCTTTGGAAGAACTCCGGAGCTGTTGCGATGCCGAAGGGTAGCCGCAGGAATTGAAATCTTCCAAATGGCGTAATGAAAGTGGTCAAGTCTTGTGATTCTGGTGCAAGGGGTGTCTGCCAATAGCCAGCGTTGGCATCGAGCTTACTGAAGAGCTTCGCATTTGCCAACTTTGCCAGGTTTTCCTCCACTGTTGGCATGATGACCCTCTCCCGGATCACTTTCTGGTTTAGTTGTCCGTAGTCGACGCATATTCTGATCTCGTCATTCTTTTTCTTTGCAATGACCATAGGCGCACACCAGGGCGTTGCATGGTCAACTTGCCTGATGACTCCCAGTTTCTCCATGCTTTCGAGTTCGGCTTTGACCTTGGGCAGGAGTGGAACAGGTACTCGTCGGGGTGCTGCCACTGCATAAGGTGTAGCATTGGCTTGGAGCGTCACCCTGTAGGCTGTCTTCATTTCACCCAGTCCCGTGAACAGTGGGCTGAACTCTGGTCTCGCCTCAGGAGACTTGCCTTTTTGAGTCGGGTTTTCCTGTGTTTTTGTTTCCACTGTCTCCAAGTGTGCCAGAACGCCAAGAGCTCGTATGGCTGGTCGTCCCAACAGTGCAGTCTGTAGCCCTTCCACTATGAAGACTTGTTGATGCGTTGACCTGCCGTGCCATGAAATGGTTGCGTCAAACATTCCCTTCGCCTTGATGGGTGTTCGGCCAGGTCCAAGAGTCTCTTGTTTGGTGTCCTTGGTTTCGCCATGCAGCTGTTGTCATGCTGGGACGGAGGAATAACACTGACGTCCGCTCCTGTATCAACTTTGAAGTGCACTGGACGTCCTTCCACCGTTGCTGTGATGAACCATGGCTCTTGATTTTCTTTGTCACAGAGCTCACCAAGGAACACCGCCTCCGCATTTGCGGTTCCTTTTTTTGTGGTGAATGGCCTCTGCTGTGGTTCTCCTCCCGAGTGTTGACTTCCCGACAAGCATACAGTGGCGTAATGCCCGGTCTTCCCGCAGTTGTGGCACTGCTTTCCAGCCGCAGGGCATTGTTTTTTTGAGTGCTGTTGAGTGTTACCGCACCACTTGCAAGAATTTTGTCCTGTGGGATGTCCGACTGGTGCCTTGCCTACTTTCCGTGGCCCATTTCCGTAGTTCCGGCGTCCTTTTGGCCGTCGCAGCTCGTCTACCGCAGCACCTTGTTCTGCTTTATCGCGCAGCTCGTTCTGTTGCTTTTTTACGATTTCCGAGTTACGTGCTTTCTTTGTGGCGGTCTGTAGCGTGAGCTTGGGATCTAGCTGTAGCTTCTCGCTTAATCCCACGTCCAAAAGTCCCACGACCAACCGGTCGCGGATAAGGTCTTCCTTCAGCCGGCCGTATTCGCACGTGTCGGCGAGCTTGTGGAGATCCGTGATAAACGCCTCGACGGTCTCGTTCGCTTCTTGCTTACGACGGTTAAACTTTGCTCTCTCGAATATTATGTTCGTGCAGGGGATGAAGTGTTCCTCGAACTTGCCTTTCACTGTTGTGTAGTCGGCGAGGTCGGCGTCGGTCAGTTGCAATGACGCTAAGATGTCTTCGGCTCCCTTGCCCATCGCGTACAGAAAAGTGTTCACCTGTGTTTCCGCGTCGCGGAGGTGAAGGCCTGACACGACACGGTAGCGCTCCCACCGTGCACTCCACCGTTTCCAGTCACTTGGATCGCGAAAGTCCAACTTTTCTGGAAGTTCGATGGCGAACGGGTTGAAGAAGTTCCCGCCATTTTGCTGCTGCGTTGCCGCTGCCCTTTGTGTGGCGACGTTTCCTTCTTCGTCCGTCATGTTGAGTAGTTGGTGGGCGCTCACCGATCTCTGGAAGGCGTCTACTTGTTCTTGAGGTTAGTCGTCTCTTTCTTTTCTTTTACCGCTGCCACCATGTCATGTTTCCGAGGTCGAACATTCAAGAGAACATGTTTATTGATACTACAGTCGTTGCGCCATCTTTCCCGGCTCCCGTTTCTGCTGGCTTCCCTTCGCCTGCTCGCTGACCCGTGCGCCGGTGAGGTGGCGCCCTCTCTTGAGAGTGCGCAACAGTTCGCCATACACGACAATAACGAACAGCAGGAAACTCTACGATCAGTTCGATATAGCAAGTAGTTCAATATAGCAAAAACCATTTACAACGAACTTCCACGATGTGTTCGTTGTAAGGCGAGAGCCTCTCTTTCTTTCTCATCTCTTTGCTCCCGCATCGTATCAAAACGCTACAAAGTTTTATTTTCTTGTTTTTTTTTTTTTGCATGCTTGTGAAGTTTGTTCCTTTAACTTACCTCCCCTTCTGAATCGCTTCTCTTCGTGGGTAACCGCTTTGGGATGAAAAGTTTTTTTTTTTTCTGTGTGTGCGTACAGAGTGTTTTTTTTTTAGCTTTCTCCCCTTCTGAATCGCTTCTCTTCGTTCAAATCTGTTCGGGGCTTGAGCTTTTGGAATTTTATTTCTTTCCTACTTTTTTTTTTTTTTGGTGGGGGGGAATAGGCTAGAAGAAAATTGTTTGCACGTTTTTGGAAGCCTTCCCGGGTGAAAAAGTTTGATGTAGCCAATATGTTGTTCGATATAAAAAGTACTTTTTACAAGCATTTTTATTTAAATTTTCTGTGAGTTCGATATCGACAATAATTCGCTGTACGTGGGCTCGTTCTAAACGGGTTTCACTGTATATGAATACAATTCTTTCGTTTATAAAACAGTGCACATTGCCTATATATTGCTACCACTAAAACAAATCACAGGTGCCATTTTTTCTTTTTTTTTTTTTTTACAGGCAGACAAATATATTGAAATGGAGGAGAATTCCAATTTCCAGTTTGCTGTGGATGGGCGCTCCTTTGCCATCATTCGACATCATTTTCCGGACATTTTTGAGAAGGTACGGTAATTCTCTCTGAAGTCAATACTTTTGTTGCCCCATCTCGGGCACAAAGATACAGCCTCTAGTGAGGCTTCTGTTTGCAAAAACTGTACATGACTAGAACTTGAATATGACAAGGGTATAATATGAACTTTCACATGCGTGACTATAAATTGTGTAGACATCGCTAATGTGTACAGTGCCCAACAAAACGAAATGGCCCAGAGGAGCACGTAGCCTCGCAGATACTCAATTACTCTAGCAAAGGTAGCGCAACTAAATGGCAGATACATATAAGTGTATATGGTCCTGAAACAGAACATATGCAGTTACTCTAGTGAGGCCATGCACAACCGGTCCACCTTGTTTCGTTGACTACAGTACCAATTCCACCTTGAATAATGTCCTCGAAACTTCACTAAGGATGATGGATGTGAAATGTGTGAGTATTTACTTTCAGGTTGCATATTGTGCTACATATCGCTGTGTGTGCTTGGACCGCTTGTCCCAAGCTTGCTTATAGTGAAGGAAAAAGGCTACAAGCTGATCAGTGACTGGCATCTAAAGCCTGCAGTCACAATAAGCTTATTGTAGAGCATATATTATATATACCATGGAAAGAATGTAGTCATACTGCAGTCTGTTTTGTTAACCATTAACTATGTGCATGCTTTCAATGAAACCAAATGGCCATTTGCATTGTTCCTCTTGTTCAGCAAACCCAGAAGTGTGAAGCATAAGCTGCATGCTTCCCATTAATATGGCATGAAATAGCTGGTCCTTGGGAAGAGGTACATTTGCGAGGCTTTCATTAAAATTCCTCATCTTATCCACCGTATGACTTTTAACAAATCAAACATGGAAATAATTATGTCTTGGCAATGTATGATATGCCTAATTAGTATTACCTGCTGAAGGTTGAACATGACACCAGCTTCCATTTCAGTCGGCTTTAATCTGACAAATTGTGATGCAGCTGCTGGTGAGGGGAACAGTGTTTGCACGCATGTTGCCAGACCAGAAAATGCAGTTGGTGCAGCATTTACAGCAGCTGGGGTAAGTGCTCATAGCGGATTATTTCTCAATTAATTAATACACTATGTATGTAAGAGTGACTATACCTACATTTATTCTTTTTCCAGCTATGTCGTCGGAATGTGTGGAGACGGAGCAAATGACTGTGGGGTAAGGGACCAACCAGATAGTTGATTCCCAGTTGGGACCAGTTGATTCCTATAATCAATGACACAATTAAATTAATAAAGATTGAACACTTTTAATTTTTGACGCTGGAGAGGAGGTTGCTTCCTCTCCAGCGTTTGTTCTGCTAAAATGGAAAGAGGTGGGAGAAACTTCCCCCGAATTCTTAGCCTGTCACTGACTATAGTTGGGACCAGTTGATTCTCAGTTAGGACCAGTTGATTCTCAGTTGGGACCAGGTGGTTTCTAGTTGGGGCCAGTTGAAATTTCTACTGCCCTGAATTCTTAGCCTGTCACTGACTATAGTTGGGACCAGTTGATTCCCAGTTAGGACCAGTTGATTCTCAGTTGGGACCAGGTGGTTTCCAGTTGGGACCAGTTGAAATTTCTACTGCCCTGAATTCTTAGCCTGTCACTGACTATAGTTGGGACCAGTTGATTCCCAGTTAGGACCAGTTGATTCTCAGTTGGGACCAGGTGGTTTCTAGTTGGGGGCCAGTTGAAATTTCTACTGGCCTGTTAGAAATTTTTACCTGAGTGCATTTGGTGTTCAAAATGAGGGGCAGAAAAGAAGGCTATTTACCAATTTGTGGTTTCATCTATATACCCTGATATAATGAAAAAGCACCGACAAGTGAAATAGAGGAGAGTTTAGTGGCAGTTGTATAATAAACAAATAAAATTGGTTAATTTCACCTTTTACACTCTTAGTTTTGGTGTACTGCATGATTACCAGCCTTATTCATAAGGTTAGTTTTATGTCAGAATAGTTTCCTTAAACCTGAGTTGTAGTATAAACTATAACTGTATTATGCTGGAGATGCATATGCTAAAATAGAAGAGTAAATGTTAAATAAATTGTTTGGGGTCCCAGATCA
Organism: Ixodes persulcatus; assembly: GCA_013358835.2. Taxonomy (NCBI): domain Eukaryota; kingdom Metazoa; phylum Arthropoda; class Arachnida; order Ixodida; family Ixodidae; genus Ixodes; species Ixodes persulcatus. The sequence continues at coordinate 11,969 of JABSTQ010008780.1, forward strand.
TAAAGTCTGTTGAGAGCGACTGAATTTTGAACATTTGTAGCCACTTTGTCAGTTTCCGTAGTAAAAAAAGAACAGGAATTTCAATTACAGAGCCAGATCATTTAGAAGATGTTTTAATCTATGTGACTGTGATGCCGGGACTTAGCTGTGTAACCATGGTTAAACCTATAGAATAATTCCTAACGCAGTATAATTATTGAACATAAAACCCAGCGTTATATGTTTTCGTCCTTCTTGAGCAAAGCTTTTATTCGAACGCTTTAAACAAGACTGCTGCCCTGCTCCGGCATTGAATTACCAATCTTGTGGCATCTTATTTTCTTAACTTTCAGTCTAAGAATGACTACTCTCGGCGTTAACACAGAATGCTCTTTTATTGAAGGCCCTAAAAGCTGCAGATGTTGGGATCTCCTTGTCCGAAGCAGAGTCGTCTGTGGCAGCACCTTTCACTTCTAAGGTGCCCAACATACAGTGTGTGCCCACTGTAATCAGGTAAACTGACCACCTATTGATCAACATAGTTTGCTATGACCTGAGGTACGGGAATTGTTCAACTTACTGTAGTTGCAATTGAAACTTCATAGCACCAAAAAATCAGGAACTTGCCTTGATGATAAGTTTTATGTTCCAGCTTCTGTAGCAGGCTTTGCATGTGTCATATAACAAGGCATGTAGGAAAGCCAGTCATTACAGTCAAACCCGTTTATACCGAACAGCAGGAAACGCTACGCTATGCATTCGTTGTAAGGCGAGAGCTTCTGTTTCTTTCTCATCTCTTCACTTCCACCTTGTAATGCGCTGGATTTTTTTTTTTTTTTTTTTTTGCATGCGTGTAGAGTTTTTTTTTTTTAGCTTATCTCCCCTTCTGAATCGCTTCTCTTCGTGGGCAAACGCTTTGAGGTGAAAAGTTCTGTTTCTTTTTCCTGTGCCTGCACGCAGAGTGTATTTTTTAGCTTTCTCCCCTTCTGAATCGCTTCTCTTTGCTCAATTTTGTTCGCAATTTGAGCCTTTGGAATTTTCTTTCTTTCCTACTTCTGTTTGGGGGGAAGGGACAGGCTAGAAGACTATTGTTTGCGCGTTTTTGGAAGCCTTTCCGGGGGAAAAAGTTTGATATAACCAATATGTTGTTCATTATAAAAAGTTTTTATTTAAATTTTTTGTGAGTTCGATATCGACAATATTTCGCTGTACTTGGGTTCGTTCTACACGGGTTTCACTGTATTTGTGCATTAGAGACGGTTATTTCTCCATCAGAGCACTGATGTATTGCGGAGAAGTTACATGGGCACAACCAGCCCACACAGATTCACACTGTCGAGAAGGCACAAATGTACCTATGACTAATGTACAACACAAAATAATTCCTACCAAAATTTTGAATGAAGAGTTAGTAGGCAAGTGTAGTGCTGATGTGAATTAGACATAACTGTTGCATTATTTTATGATGCCTTCACAATACATTTTGTAAGAGAACTGTCTTCGTGTACGTTTGACACGCACTAAAGCAGCAACATGAAACTTGCATGATCTATGTTAATATTTTTTTTAATTAATATTGGCATATGGAAACATGCTGGTTGTGTTTTCTAGAAGTCTGTAGAGATTTTGAAATCATCTGGTGTAAAGTTTTTTTTTTTTTCAGTATGAGATGACCAACATTTCTGAGTTTCAGGCCTGATGTCTCACTAATGTTGTTGCCTTGGCAGGGAAGGACGCTGTGCTTTGGCCACTTCATTCTCCATGTTCAAGTTCATCTCATTGTACAGTCTCATCCAGTTTCTCTCCGTGATGCTGCTCTACTACGTAAGTATTTTTTCACGATTGATTGAGAGAAGCTGAGTCTGGGAGTGACTTAAAAATTCCCTAATTTTTCACATGAAGCTTCAGCATTTTTCACCAGCACACTTGCATCAAGTTTCACCACTTTGCACCGGTGCATACATCAAACTTTGCTGCTGTGCAGACATACTCGCAGAAACGACTGATGTGACATATCGTCTCAGTTGGCTGACTAAGCTTGAAAATATTTCCTCACTATTGTATGTGAACCTTCTTTGGTTCCAAGATATAGCTGAACCTGTAATTGTAAAGAGGAGTGCCTGCAAAAATAAATTAACCTAGTAATATTAAAATAAATAAAATAGCCACTGCCTCGCTAGTATGCTACATTACGTCTTACCCGACTCATCTTATCAGGAGCTTTTGAACAGTAGTGTGCAAAACGTCTCTCGGGCAATAAATGTGGCTTTTCATAGGTATGTTCACTGAAAAATAATTCCAGCTGTGATTTATTGAAGTTTCTATAATCTGTTCACATTAAATGTAACAATTTAGCAAAAATATTTTATTGCATTCACAGTCGATTTTTAATGTTCATACTTGAGTCACACTTAAAGATTTGATATTTGCACACCTCCAGTAGATAGTCTTCCTGGGTGCTGTACAATGGTCTGCAGTTGGAATTAATGGAGATGACTAGAGAAAAATCCCTATGCCATAACGTTGAGCATGCACCCATCTCGCAATAAGCACCCACACCCGCTTATTTAAAATATAGGCAAAGGACAGATCTAGCACCCGTCCCAGCAAACTTCCGAGCCCGCTGAGCTAACCGGGGACCACTGAACTAACCAGGGACCACTGAACTAACCAAGAAGCCAGTGCAAAGCTTTCTGCACAAGCTCCATGGCGAAGCGGGGAAGCCCGATGCGAGAGCTTTGTCACAAAGCAGACCTGACGACACTGGTCCAGCTGCTTTAAAAATTAGGGGGGTCTGTCGGATCAAACAAGGGCCTACGCTACAATGTTCCCTTTCTGCTTGTTTGCCATTAAACCTAGCTAACAATGCCTATTCCCATTTTTTCACGATTATCTCCAACTTTTGCGTGGATGCTTGCCAGTATTTTACGATAAGACACTTCAGCTAATTGGTTTCAAGGTCTAGTACCGTAAAATTCCGTATGAACGCCTTCCCGTGAGAGATCGCCCACGCAGTTTTTCAGGCTAAATATCCCTAACGTCAATATTCTGAAACATCGCTCGCTCCTGGTTAGCATTGGACATCGCACAATGTCCGACAGAGATCACATAAGCCGTGCAATCTGCAGTACGGTAAGTGTGAAAAGCGAGATTGTAGCAGGTACCCATGGCACCCAAGTTTGTAGCGAGTTCCCACATTTTTATCACACCATAAAACGCGAATCTGCTACATCTACGATTTGCGTTGTCAGTTCCCGTGACCTACGAGGTTGCAGCTGGTTCCCGCGTCTTTATCACATAGTGAAAACCGAATCTGCTGCATCCGCAATCTGAGGTATTCATTCTCGCGACACAGGAGTTTGCAGAGAGTTTCCACGTGTTTATCGCGCCGTGGAACGCGAATTTTTCTTATCTGCAATCTGCAGTATCAGCTCCTGTGCCAATTAAGTGTTATGTGGTTCGTAGGGAGTGCTCCTGTGTTTATGACTACTTTTCGGATAACAGTCTGCTGTCTCATTTTTAAATATTGGCCACCCCATATTTTTCAACATTTATCTCTTCATTAAGGGTGGGCATTCTTCCGGGATTTTACGGTAGTAATATTTTACAGCGGTAGCTGTTAGTGCCCCTACCCGGCAAAAAAAATGCTCATGTACAAACACAAAACCCCACTCTACAGCAGAGTGACTGCTCTCCCTCTCCCTGTCGTTTCTCACACATGGCAAGGCTCTCTCTCGCTCCCCCATTTGCCCCCATAGGCCTCCGCCGTTACGAAAAACCCACGTTATCACTGGGAGAGCGCTCTTCACCTCCCCATTGTTCCTGCTACCCCTCTGGCAGCTGCCGTTGCGAAATACCCACGCGGTCACACTGTGCGGACGCACTCCCTCGCCTGCCCACTGCCGCTGCCCAGGTTCCATTCTCGTGTCCCTCCGCGCCTATACAAAACAGTTTGCGTACATACTTTCGCTTCTTCCACCGCAGGCATGCTCACGAACGCCCCCGTTCTGGAAGAGCATTTCAGCCGAAAAAAAACAACATGCCCCTGTGTCCTTCTCCAAAACACGGAACATCTCGCACAAACGTTCCACCAAAGCACACATCTCCTCACACAGGTGTCCTACATCAATTCCACTGAAAGCAAAGAACCCATTGCAAACATTGTACAGCACACTGGCTGAAGGAAAATTTCCTTCAACATGCCTTTCCACAATGCAGCAGATGCCGCTGGCAATCGCACCACACCTTGTGTGGTCGTTTGAAATTTTTTTTTTAATATCTTTGTCAACGAAAATGTGCGATTTACTTCCTTTGCAGGTGCAGACCAACTTCTCAGATGGCATGTTTCTCTATGTCGACTTGTTTGTCATCACAACGCTTGCAGTGACAAGTGAGTACTAAATGCCACGGCTCATCGTGTGGCAGAAAAGTTGGCCCTTTCAAAAAATTGCTGTGTTCTCATTGATCGCACTTCTGTGTCTCAAAGACTGACTGGCTGTTACTTCGCCTGCAGTGAGCTACGCAGAGCCCTGCACCGAGCTGGTGGCTGGTCGTCCCCAGAGCAGCCTCGTCAGCCAGTCTAACATCACATCGCTGCTTCTTCAGCTGATCATTGTCATCGTTGGCCAAGTGGGAATGCTCAAGTACCTACAGTCACAGCCCTGGTAAGTACCGTATTTATTCGAATATAAGTCGACCTTTTTTTTCCGGAAATGTTGTCAAAAATTAAGGGTCGACCTATAATCGTGACCAAAGAGTTTCTACCTACATTCGCGACCAAATTTTGCGACCCTACGGAGGGCATGGAGCTATCAATCACCGAGCCGGCGTAGCCGTAGAGCCGCGCCGCTTCTTGTTTCAAAAGCTTTTGGCTCGAAAGCAACCGCAACAGCAACAAACAACCCCCCCCCCCCCCCCCCTTGGCCGCCGCTCGCGCACATCCCTCGGGCGTCGGGTTTCGAAATCGCGTCTGTAGCGTTCCCCTCGCTGGGCAAGGGGAGGGAGAGGAACGCGATGCGCCATGCACTTTGCCCTCCATGGCTCTCCCTTGCAAATGCCCACAAGAAAAAAAAAAAGAAGAAGAAAAAAAAAGAAACAACGGAGGTTACTTTAGCTTTTTGCTTGCGGCGGCTCGCGTGTTGCTCACGGCGACTCCGGCGTTGCTCGCGTATTTGTGTTTGTTCTTTCCTTGCTTCACCGGTCTCCACCTTCTTTCGTTGCGTCTTGCGCAGTGTCATTTTACAACGGACGGTGTCAGTTAGGTATTGTGTATTGTTGCGAATTTGCGAGGATGTCTACCAAGCTGACGAAGCTTCGGACGACGATGACATGTCCGGAAGTTCTGACGATGATTAAGTTTTTGGCATCGAGAGTGCTGTAAATAAAGATTTCTTTCCTTTGCGCTAACTTTCCCCTGTTCCTAAAAAAAAAAAAAAACAGTTGACCTATATTTGAATTATTTTTTTTTTTTATTCTCGGTGGGTTCAATAAATAGGGGTCGACCTATTTTCGTGGTCGACCTATATTCGGGTAAATACGGTATACCACCGTCGTCGCAGGACTTTCTCTCACCTAGATGCTTAAACCTAGAGCTACTTAGAGGTGCTGGATCACCTTTATTCGACAAAACAGTCCAACCTACTCTTTTTCTTAAAACAGCTGAAACTGGGTTGCAGAAACTTAAAGCAATCAAAGTAGAACGGGAAAAAGATGACAGAAACCAACCTCTCGAATAAACCATTGGTTTCTCTCCTCTTTTCCCTGTTCCTTCTGCTTTGGTTTCTTTGAGTTTCTCCTCCTAGCATTGGACATTTTATAAGAAAATGGTAAACTCACACCGGCCCACCTGAACCATCACTGTATTATCGTTAATCAACTCTCATTTATGTAAACACATCATTGTTGGCTAAATGTAAGTATAAGCACCAGAAAGATGTGAGGAACAAGTGATACCCACTGCTGGTTTCCTGCCCCTTTTGTAAAAGACGAAGATACACCATTTGTCATCTGTGGGTCTACAAGATTCCTGTCACTGTAGCAATGGCAATAAGTTGAGCAATTTGAGGCAAAACTTTCTCAATCTGTGGGCAAGCATTGGAAAATCAGATGAATCAATAACCTGAAGGTTATTGAGTAACTCCCCAGGGGTTCGGTGGCTGACTGTGTTAGTGCATCGCAGTTAGGAGTATGTAAAACAAAAGCTCGCACTGTAGAAGTCTGGGATCCTGGTTTCAGTCCCCACCTTTGCTTGTTTTCCATCTGGACGAGCATCATACTGGTGTGCGGTCGTATATCACTACTATGTGGTATGTTAAAGGCCCAGGCTAGCAATCGTACTGCACTGGCTAAATTTCTTACATACAGGGTAAACCAGTGTCACCGTACCTTAAAGGCAAACCGACCTTATGCTGTCTAAACAAACGTCCGCCTAATCTGCTTTTGCTTTTTAAATCACTCCCAGAAAGCTTCAAATTATTTGAAGAAATCCTGCGCGTCGCAGGTACACCCGTCCCAACCATGACCCAGAGGAAGACGTCTACAATTACTGGGACACGGCAACCCTGTTCTTCATCTCCTGCTACCAGTACCTCATCATGGCGGTGGTTTTCTCCACAGGACCACCATTCCAGAAGCCCCTGTGGAGCAACTGTGAGTCCAAAGCTGCAAGCCTTATCCACTCTCTTATCTCACAGCTAACAATCCGACATCTGGCGCGTATTCTTGGTTTCCCTTCCCGAGGCTGTGCTACAGCATGGACATGATGCCACGTTGACATGTGAAGAGACAACGTAAATCAATTTTCTATGACTCACTACAGAGGTGTGCATAAGTGGGGCATTTTGTGTATCAAAATTTTGAAGAATGGACATACCTGTGTAAAAAGTAATAAAATAAAAATGCCTTTTCCCTACCTGTGGCAGTGGTTTTCAAATGGGGGTCAATGAACGTTCCTTCAGGCTCCCGAGGCCTTCTTGGAAACCCCGAAGACCTAGCTTGTCAACCAAACCAAGCGACAAAACCTTTTTTTAAATTTGTTTATTGGTGCTGGTTGTATAAGAAAGCTAAATATTAAACTAAACCATCCGTGTCGAGAGTAGAATTGACTAATCTCCGTCTCAAAGCTTCAAAGTTGGTTTGCACCCATTTAGTTTCCTCATTTACCTCTTTGTCATTGTAGTCATCCAATACCCTTCCTTCCTTCCCCCCCCCCCCCCCCAGTGAGTGGGGTCCCCCATCAATTATTCTGGTCCAGAAGGGGTCCCCACAACATCAGGAGCTGAGAACTACCTACTGACCTATGGCGTCTCTCTGCAAACGGCACATGTCCGATTAGCGCAACAGCCAACAAACAGCAGCAGCGGTCGCCTTGCAACCTTTTCCTTGCAAGGGCTAGCAGACAGTCTTTTCAAGTCGAATATGGTGCACGCTTTTTCGGTGTTTGTCATTCTTATAATTGAAATGGGTGCTGTACCAACAAAAAAAGATGGTTAATTGTCAGGTGATTTCGGCTATGTGGATTCCCTTTGTGGACTTCTGCTACAATCTGTTCACTGTTGTAGTGATCAGTGTGTTGTTTGCAGATGAACGCCATAGATAGAAAAAAAGGCATTATTTTCTCAATTTTTATGCAGGTGAGTTTATTCTTTGAAATTTCGACACACAAAATGCACCACCCATGAGCACCTGCATAGTAAATCGTAGTGTGATGCGTTAAGAAACCGATTTATGCGGTTAGTTTTAAAGGCCAAGGTGCCATTGGGTCTACGCTCTACCCATGTGGTGTCATTTTGAGCCCAAAGTGAAACCAAAAAATATTTCAGTGTGGAATTTGGTGCCATCCGAGTGTGCACTATCCTTTTTAACAGATCAAAGTTAACCGTTGTCCGGGTTAGAGGGGGGAATGGAAGTGCTTCCTCCGACGCCTGTCGGAGGAGTGAGGTCTGTGTGCAAATCACTCCTCCGACGCCGGAAGCGACGTAGTCCCGTCGGAAGAGAGACGGCCGCGTGAAAATCACTCTTCCGACGCCGGAAGTAACGTATCATCCCTGGCCCCGGATGTTGCCTTTGTTATGACATGTGCCCTACCATGTGCGTCTGCCCCTGTAGTCTTCTGTGGTCGGGTTGTTGAAAACTCGTTGAAATCTACTTATTAGGTGTGATAATCAATGATTCGGGTCACGTTTAAGGTCTTTTGCAACAGCGGACACCCATCTAAGTGCGCGGGCGCACTCGGCCGTCACTACCGTCGGTCACGCTGGCGAAGGGAGCATTGAGCGTCGTGCTATGTTCCGCTCGCTCGCAATTCAACGAAGGCTACGGGCACGAGATCAGCTTCTAGACGTTGTTCTCACAGGACGAGCGCCCTGGCTGGAGAAGCATGCAATGTACAATGCAAGGGGCAGCCAAGTCGGAGCATGCGTACGCAGGCGACGCACGCGCTAGGGCCACGCCAGCCACGCCCACAATAATAACGTCACGTGACATAAAGACAATAAAGATGTATTTATATGTATCGATATTATTTTTATAACTCGTGTAACTTTTGCTAGGCTGCGTTTCAAAAGGTTGTATATAAACAGATTTTGTGACAAAAATGTTTAGTCACGTATACCTCTTACTGTAAAGCTGCATTAAAATCAGACGAGTTTATTTTTATTTGTATTTATTTTAAAGGACACATTATATTATGTATATAATAATCATTTATATTGACTATTTAATAATTACCAAGGTGACGTCACTTCCGTTACGTCACTTCCAGTGTCGGAGGAGTGATTTGCACACAGATCTCACTCGTCCGACGAGCGTCGGAGGAAGAGCGGCCGGGGGGAATAGCTTTGTGATACACCTGACCAGTGCCCCAAATGAACAAGCCAGAGACCGGAAGTATTGAAGGAGTAACAGGCAAGGCAACTTTACCGACTATATCTCACTCATGTAATATGATTGAGAACTGTTAAAAAGACTAAATTTTCATAATTTTTCGGGTTGCCTTACAACTTGATCACACTGTGATAATCATTCAAAGATCAATGGCAATTGTAAACATTTTAACAAAAAAAATGGACCATACAATGCAAGTCCCAAGAAAATCAACAAGTGCCCCTGCCACCTATTAAAGGGACACTGACAGGGTATTTATGCTCACCAAGGTTTTTATTTCTACATGACATATGAGAGCCCAACTACCCAGAACACAATTTGCAACTCGAAATTCGTTTTCTTTCTGCCCAAAGACTGCCGATTCAGAACTGGCCGGTTTGGGTCACGCTCACGCTCTTCTTCGAGGTCACATGCTGTTTTCTATGGTTTAGATACAACCCCCAAAGATAATCACAGTCGTGGGTCATCAAAGGCACACACTCAATACTCTAAATGGACAAAAAATATGGTACCCATTTCTTGTGGCTTCTAAAAAGTTGCAAATACATTGATTGAAAAAAAAAAAAAAAACAAGTTGCACAGCCACGTGATTTGCAGTATCTTTCTCCTCCTCTATATTTCTTCTTCCTCCCCAGTTCAGTTTCGGTTTCGAGCAGTGCATGTTTTTACTTTATTAAAAATATACTATGTGGCACTGCAGCAAAATATTGATTAGGTAGTCTTCTGACACCATAATAAATCGCCTGGCAAAAAATACAAAAAAACTTTTTGGGGGGTGTCAGTGTCCCTTTAAGTGGTTCCAGGGTTTGGTGGTAAAAAAAGATAGTTATTTAAATTTTCACTATTTTTTTCGGTTGCCTTATAACTCTGAATAAAAATCATTCAAAGATCAATAACAATAAAAAAATATTTATAAAAACAAATTTGGTGTCTGCCTTGTAAAAATGATGCAGCCATTCATTTGATATGCAACAAAGGGAGGTTTACATTGAAAGCTGTAAAACATTACTGTACCGCAAAGTTCCGAGAGAAAGCCCGTCCTCGAGAGATTGCCCGTCACATTTTTCGGGCTGCATATCCGCAACATAAAAATTCCGAACAATCGTCCACCCCACAATTCCCGCTGAACATCGATTATGCTGTGTCCAAAAGGGAACCATATCAACCACGTGATCTGTGGTATCGGTACTTGTGACAAGCATGTTCGCCGTGGGTTCTCTCGTATTTATCTCGCACTGCGACATGTGAATCTGCTGTGTCCACAATCTGCAATCTGCAGTTCCTGTTCATGTGACATGCGTGTTTGTAGCGGGTTTCCGCTGTTTTGTCTGCGATCTACACGCCTGGTATCGGTTCCCTTGAAACTTGAGTTTATAGCGGGTTCTCACATGTTTATCGCACTGTGAAATGCAAATGTGCGGCGTCCACGCTCTGCGGTATCAGTCCTCGTGACGAAGGAGTCAGTTTGAGCGAATTTTCGCATATTCATCGCACCGTGAGACTCGGATTTTTCCTGTCTGCAATCTGCGGTATTAGTTACCGTTTGACATGGTTTGTAAGCAGTCTCCGTCATAATGGTGGAAAGGTGTTGTTGCAATCTCTGGAACAAATTTATCAAAAGATCAGGACGACATGTGCCAGAAATGCAGCCTGTGCTAGAGAAAGCAGGTAACATAAAGTTTCCTATGTACAGAGTTTCATTCCTGATTTGTGGCATTTCTGGGTCTTTATTCGCTAGACTCCGTCCATAAATCACAATTTGTCCTCTGCATGCTGTGCAGGGAAGCAGGTATGCAGAACTGTTTGCTGAGGTATAAAATTTGACCTGTACAATAGGTCTGCCTAGGTGTGCACGAGCAATTTTAGAACAAATCTACCATCACTAAATATATTTACTTTCAACTTTCAGCACTGATATCACTTTATTTGAAGGGAAGCTCAAGAGCATCTTGAAAACAAGGAGTTAGAGCTGAATTCTAGCATATTTTTGTCTCGTGAATTTGAATATCACAACCATTTGATTCGAACGTATCAATAGATGTGAGAAAAACCGAGAAACCAATTGCGGGTGCGACGTCATACCCAGAGGTTTCATTTGCCTTGTGCTTGCTGCTTGCGAGGGAACACATGCAGCGTTTTTGACTGCTCAGGGAAGGCTTGCAGAAGGCGCGGAAATGTTGAGATCTGTGTATAATACGTCACGGCTATCTCTTCCCACCCAATGGACCGGGGAGGGGCTTTAACGTTATTTTCAAATTGATGTTGTAGCTACTTGGTGCATCAACCTGAAATCTAAATACTAGGATATTCGTGATCCTGGAGGCCAAATCAAGATGATTTAAGTGTTTTTTTTCTCAAATATAGAACCACTTCAGTTTCCCTTTAAGTATCCTGCCTACTGAGGACGAGCAGTGCACTGAAGCACCATGAGAGAGAGACATCAGAAAAAGACACACTCAAAGCTTAACCTATATTCGTAGGCAAATGGAGGCTCACCCAGCAGGAATGTCATTCCATTGCAGTCTGGTTCCTGGGAAACTTGGTTGTGCTGTTCTGCTTCACCACATTCCTGCTGTTCCAGGCGTTTCCGTCTGTGAAAGGCTTCTTTGATGTAAGTCCTCATCTTTTCTGTGGTTACAACTGGAGGTCTAAGGCCTGGCATCCACGAATGGCCTGCAGATGGTGCGCTGGCGATCAGAGGAAAAATCCACTTCCGATGACCATCCTCATGGTTTGCGGCTTGTCCTGGATATTCTCCCATGTGGTTGAGGTAAGGCTCTTCAATGTTGGTCCCCTGCTATTGTTTCAAAGCTGTTCTAGGTTCTGGGACTCAAGGACAACCCTGTAGGATGTGCAGTGTATGACAATGTATTGAAATGTGGGCCAGACACCCAAACTTTGCGAATTCTTCTAATGCATGTTGACGCATTCAGACAATAGTTTTAAAGCAATACTAGCTTGCACATATTCATATATATTCCGCTGAACACTGCTGCCAGTAGAGCTGCTCTAGTAATACCAGATGGAACCTTTTGAGATCAGCTCTGCATCCTTGTAAAAGGACGAGTTTATCCATTCAAGACGGTGTTTCTTTCTCACTGCATTATTTATGACTGTGACAAGATTAAAGAACATTACTCTTCCACTTTGCAGGAGTATGTCATAAAGTGCAGTGCCATGCTCAAGCGGGCGTACAGGGCCTTGTACCCAAGCCAGCTCCCAAAACCGGTACAAGGTTGTTGAACTCGAAATCATCCAAGACCCCAGCTGGCTCGCCCCTAAGACAACCATGCTCAAGCACTTTGATGACTTCCCCAAGAGCTGAGATCGGGCAGCTTAACTCGCAACACAAGGCCACGCCATGCAAGGAAGTGTGTCCATTTGCAATTCCATAAGTTGTGTCGGACAATCAAGCCGCTGCCGTCAAGCTGCATGTTGTGCCACGAAATCGAAGTGATAACCTTCAAAATTCTCTTACAAATGGACAAACCAGTGTGCCAAATGTTAGGAGGTTGCGCCAAAGCCTTGCCAATCCTGCAGAACGCTGCAATTCACGAGAAACAGCGCAAGCATATTTATGAAAGTGCAAGAAGGGAAGAATACACCGACATCGTTCCAGATGTTAGGTGCATTACTATGTGTATATAATAGATAATTGGGTTTTTAGATGAGGGATGTGAAAAGGGTGTAAAAAAATTTATAATATATATTTATGTTGCCAATCATGTGATCCACACTAGAGTAAATATTTTTTGATTCAAGTTATTTCTTGTCTGCAGCTTTTCATGCGTCGTGGCTTGGTAATGCATCATGGCTTTACTGCCACAAGTGGTGCCCACTGGCCAACATGCCAAATTTCAAGGGAAGCCCAAAGATTGCCGCAATCAC
>JABSTQ010008781.1:0-27500 GCA_013358835.2 Ixodes persulcatus
AAAAAAGAAAACTGCCTCCGAAAGAGTGCGTCTATTTAGAAGACAGCTGGGTCTGACTTCGGAGTGTCTCTTTATGTCACCGCCGTGTTCGCAATAATGAGAGAGATTCCTGCTGTTCTAGACGCGAAACGAGAAGCGCTGGAAAGGCGACTTCTCGGAAATCAAAGGCGAAAACCTTTCGTAAGCACGCTGTCGTTATTAAATGTTTCGCTGCTACCTGATTTCTCGCTCCGTTCAACCGAATAAAAAAAAAGAAAACTGCCTCCGAAAGAGTGCGTCTATTTAGAAGACAGCTGGGTCTGACTTCGGAGTGTCTCTTTATGTCACCGCCGTGTTCGCAATTAATGAGAGAGATTCCTGCTGTTCTAGACGCGAAACGAGAAGCGCTGGAAAGGCGACTTCTCGGAAATCAAAGGCGAAAACCTTTCGTAAGCACGCTGTCGTTATTAAATGTTTCGCTGCTACCTGATTTCTCGCTCCGTTCAACCGAATAAAAAAAAGAAAACTGCCTCCGAAAGAGTGCGTCTATTTAGAAGACAGCTGGGTCTGACTTCGGAGTGTCTCTTTATGTCACCGCCGTGTTCGCAATTAATGAGAGAGATTCCTGCTGTTCTAGACGCGAAACGAGAAGCGCTTAAAAAGACGACTTCTCGGAAATCAAAGGCGAAAACCTTTCGTAAGCACGCTGTCGTTATTAAATGTTTCGCTGCTACCTGATTTCTCGCTCCGTTCAACCGAATAAAAAAAAAGAAAACTGCCTCCGAAAGAGTGCGTCTATTTAGAAGACAGCTGGGTCTGACTTCGGAGTGTCTCTTTATGTCACCGCCGTGTTCGCAATTAATGAGAGAGATTCCTGCTGTTCTAGACGCGAAACGAGAAGCGCTTAAAAAGACGACTTCTCGGAAATCAAAGGCGAAAACCTTTCGTAAGCACGCTGTCGTTATTAAATGTTTCGCTGCTACCTGATTTCTCGCTCCGTTCAACCGAATAAAAAAAAAGAAAACTGCCTCCGAAAGAGTGCGTCTATTTAGAAGACAGCTGGGTCTGACTTCGGAGTGTCTCTTTATGTCACCGCCGTGTTCGCAATAATGAGAGAGATTCCTGCTGTTCTAGACGCGAAACGAGAAGCGCTTAAAAAGACGACTTCTCGGAAATCAAAGGCGAAAACCTTTCGTAAGCACGCTGTCGTTATTAAATGTTTCGCTGCTACCTGATTTCTCGCTCCGTTCAACCGAATAAAAAAAAAGAAAACTGCCTCCGAAAGAGTGCGTCTATTTAGAAGACAGCTGGGTCTGACTTCGGAGTGTCTCTTTATGTCACCGCCGTGTTCGCAATTAATGAGAGAGATTCCTGCTGTTCTAGACGCGAAACGAGAAGCGCTGGAAAGGCGACTTCTCGGAAATCAAAGGCGAAAACCTTTCGTAAGCACGCTGTCGTTATTAAATGTTTCGCTGCTACCTGATTTCTCGCTCCGTTCAACCGAATAAAAAAAAAGAAAACTGCCTCCGAAAGAGTGCGTCTATTTAGAAGACAGCTGGGTCTGACTTCGGAGTGTCTCTTTATGTCACCGCCGTGTTCGCAATTAATGAGAGAGATTCCTGCTGTTCTAGACGCGAAACGAGAAGCGCTGGAAAGGCGACTTCTCGGAAATCAAAGGCGAAAACCTTTCGTAAGCACGCTGTCGTTATTAAATGTTTCGCTGCTACCTGATTTCTCGCTCCGTTCAACCGAATAAAAAAAAAGAAAACTGCCTCCGAAAGAGTGCGTCTATTTAGAAGACAGCTGGGTCTGACTTCGGAGTGTCTCTTTATGTCACCGCCGTGTTCGCAATAATGAGAGAGATTCCTGCTGTTCTAGACGCGAAACGAGAAGCGCTGGAAAGACGACTTCTCGGAAATCAAAGGCGAAAACCTTTCGTAAGCACGCTGTCGTTATTAAATGTTTCGCTGCTACCTGATTTCTCGCTCCGTTCAACCGAATAAAAAAAAAGAAAACTGCCTCCGAAAGAGTGCGTCTATTTAGAAGACAGCTGGGTCTGACTTCGGAGTGTCTCTTTATGTCACCGCCGTGTTCGCAATTAATGAGAGAGATTCCTGCTGTTCTAGACGCGAAACGAGAAGCGCTGGAAAGGCGACTTCTCGGAAATCAAAGGCGAAAACCTTTCGTAAGCACGCTGTCGTTATTAAATGTTTCGCTGCTACCTGATTTCTCGCTCCGTTCAACCGAATAAAAAAAAAGAAAACTGCCTCCGAAAGAGTGCGTCTATTTAGAAGACAGCTGGGTCTGACTTCGGAGTGTCTCTTTATGTCACCGCCGTGTTCGCAATAATGAGAGAGATTCCTGCTGTTCTAGACGCGAAACGAGAAGCGCTTAAAAGACGACTTCTCGGAAATCAAAGGCGAAAACCTTTCGTAAGCACGCTGTCGTTATTAAATGTTTCGCTGCTACCTGATTTCTCGCTCCGTTCAACCGAATAAAAAAAAAGAAAACTGCCTCCGAAAGAGTGCGTCTATTTAGAAGACAGCTGGGTCTGACTTCGGAGTGTCTCTTTATGTCACCGCCGTGTTCGCAATAATGAGAGAGATTCCTGCTGTTCTAGACGCGAAACGAGAAGCGCTGGAAAGACGACTTCTCGGAAATCAAAGGCGAAAACCTTTCGTAAGCACGCTGTCGTTATTAAATGTTTCGCTGCTACCTGATTTCTCGCTCCGTTCAACCGAATAAAAAAAAAGAAAACTGCCTCCGAAAGAGTGCGTCTATTTAGAAGACAGCTGGGTCTGACTTCGGAGTGTCTCTTTATGTCACCGCCGTGTTCGCAATTAATGAGAGAGATTCCTGCTGTTCTAGACGCGAAACGAGAAGCGCTTAAAAAGACGACTTCTCGGAAATCAAAGGCGAAAACCTTTCGTAAGCACGCTGTCGTTATTAAATGTTTCGCTGCTACCTGATTTCTCGCTCCGTTCAACCGAATAAAAAAAAAGAAAACTGCCTCCGAAAGAGTGCGTCTATTTAGAAGACAGCTGGGTCTGACTTCGGAGTGTCTCTTTATGTCACCGCCGTGTTCGCAATAATGAGAGAGATTCCTGCTGTTCTAGACGCGAAACGAGAAGCGCTTAAAAAGACGACTTCTCGGAAATCAAAGGCGAAAACCTTTCGTAAGCACGCTGTCGTTATTAAATGTTTCGCTGCTACCTGATTTCTCGCTCCGTTCAACCGAATAAAAAAAAAGAAAACTGCCTCCGAAAGAGTGCGTCTATTTAGAAGACAGCTGGGTCTGACTTCGGAGTGTCTCTTTATGTCACCGCCGTGTTCGCAATAATGAGAGAGATTCCTGCTGTTCTAGACGCGAAACGAGAAGCGCTGAAAAGACGACTTCTCGGAAATCAAAGGCGAAAACCTTTCGTAAGCACGCTGTCGTTATTAAATGTTTCGCTGCTACCTGATTTCTCGCTCCGTTCAACCGAATAAAAAAAAAGAAAACTGCCTCCGAAAGAGTGCGTCTATTTAGAAGACAGCTGGGTCTGACTTCGGAGTGTCTCTTTATGTCACCGCCGTGTTCGCAATAATGAGAGAGATTCCTGCTGTTCTAGACGCGAAACGAGAAGCGCTGGAAAGGCGACTTCTCGGAAATCAAAGGCGAAAACCTTTCGTAAGCACGCTGTCGTTATTAAATGTTTCGCTGCTACCTGATTTCTCGCTCCGTTCAACCGAATAAAAAAAAGAAAACTGCCTCCGAAAGAGTGCGTCTATTTAGAAGACAGCTGGGTCTGACTTCGGAGTGTCTCTTTATGTCACCGCCGTGTTCGCAATAATGAGAGAGATTCCTGCTGTTCTAGACGCGAAACGAGAAGCGCTTAAAAGACGACTTCTCGGAAATCAAAGGCGAAAACCTTTCGTAAGCACGCTGTCGTTATTAAATGTTTCGCTGCTACCTGATTTCTCGCTCCGTTCAACCGAATAAAAAAAAAGAAAACTGCCTCCGAAAGAGTGCGTCTATTTAGAAGACAGCTGGGTCTGACTTCGGAGTGTCTCTTTATGTCACCGCCGTGTTCGCAATAATGAGAGAGATTCCTGCTGTTCTAGACGCGAAACGAGAAGCGCTTAAAAAGACGACTTCTCGGAAATCAAAGGCGAAAACCTTTCGTAAGCACGCTGTCGTTATTAAATGTTTCGCTGCTACCTGATTTCTCGCTCCGTTCAACCGAATAAAAAAAAAGAAAACTGCCTCCGAAAGAGTGCGTCTATTTAGAAGACAGCTGGGTCTGACTTCGGAGTGTCTCTTTATGTCACCGCCGTGTTCGCAATAATGAGAGAGATTCCTGCTGTTCTAGACGCGAAACGAGAAGCGCTTAAAAGACGACTTCTCGGAAATCAAAGGCGAAAACCTTTCGTAAGCACGCTGTCGTTATTAAATGTTTCGCTGCTACCTGATTTCTCGCTCCGTTCAACCGAATAAAAAAAAAGAAAACTGCCTCCGAAAGAGTGCGTCTATTTAGAAGACAGCTGGGTCTGACTTCGGAGTGTCTCTTTATGTCACCGCCGTGTTCGCAATAATGAGAGAGATTCCTGCTGTTCTAGACGCGAAACGAGAAGCGCTTGAAAGGCGACTTCTCGGAAATCAAAGGCGAAAACCTTTCGTAAGCACGCTGTCGTTATTAAATGTTTCGCTGCTACCTGATTTCTCGCTCCGTTCAACCGAATAAAAAAAAAGAAAACTGCCTCCGAAAGAGTGCGTCTATTTAGAAGACAGCTGGGTCTGACTTCGGAGTGTCTCTTTATGTCACCGCCGTGTTCGCAATTAATGAGAGAGATTCCTGCTGTTCTAGACGCGAAACGAGAAGCGCTGGAAAGACGACTTCTCGGAAATCAAAGGCGAAAACCTTTCGTAAGCACGCTGTCGTTATTAAATGTTTCGCTGCTACCTGATTTCTCGCTCCGTTCAACCGAATAAAAAAAAAAGAAAACTGCCTCCGAAAGAGTGCGTCTATTTAGAAGACAGCTGGGTCTGACTTCGGAGTGTCTCTTTATGTCACCGCCGTGTTCGCAATTAATGAGAGAGATTCCTGCTGTTCTAGACGCGAAACGAGAAGCGCTGGAAAGGCGACTTCTCGGAAATCAAAGGCGAAAACCTTTCGTAAGCACGCTGTCGTTATTAAATGTTTCGCTGCTACCTGATTTCTCGCTCCGTTCAACCGAATAAAAAAAAAGAAAACTGCCTCCGAAAGAGTGCGTCTATTTAGAAGACAGCTGGGTCTGACTTCGGAGTGTCTCTTTATGTCACCGCCGTGTTCGCAATAATGAGAGAGATTCCTGCTGTTCTAGACGCGAAACGAGAAGCGCTTAAAAGACGACTTCTCGGAAATCAAAGGCGAAAACCTTTCGTAAGCACGCTGTCGTTATTAAATGTTTCGCTGCTACCTGATTTCTCGCTCCGTTCAACCGAATAAAAAAAAAGAAAACTGCCTCCGAAAGAGTGCGTCTATTTAGAAGACAGCTGGGTCTGACTTCGGAGTGTCTCTTTATGTCACCGCCGTGTTCGCAATAAATGAGAGATTCCTGCTGTTCTAGACGCGAAACGAGAAGCGCTTAAAAAGACGACTTCTCGGAAATCAAAGGCGAAAACCTTTCGTAAGCACGCTGTCGTTATTAAATGTTTCGCTGCTACCTGATTTCTCGCTCCGTTCAACCGAATAAAAAAAAAGAAAACTGCCTCCGAAAGAGTGCGTCTATTTAGAAGACAGCTGGGTCTGACTTTGGAGTGTCTCCCCAAGTAGCACGAGGAGCCTGGCCGAAGGATGGCCATATCCCCATGGCCGAGCAATTTTTCATCGGCCATTGCCTGGCCAAAAAGGTCGGTGCCGACCTCGTTATGGTCCCTCGGCATAAGAAAGGCCCACCTGCCCGGGCTTTGGGAGGGCCAGGTCCTATGGCCTAGCACTGGCCACAATTGCCCGGCTCAGGCATCGGCCGAGCACCCATGGCCGGCACCTGCAGAAAACTAAGGGCCGAGGGTGGTATTGGGTCGGCCACCGAGCTGGCATGGTGGCACAGGCAGAACACCAGTGGCCTAGGGCGGACTTGGGTCGGCCACCGAGATGATATCGTGGCACAGGCAAAACACCAGTGGCCTAGGGCGGACTTGGGTAGGCCACCGAGATGATATCGTGGCACAGGCAGAACACCAGTGGCCTAGGGCGGACTTGGGTCGGCCACCGAGATGATATCGTGGCACAGGCAGAACACCAGTGGCCGAGGGCGGACTTGGGTAGGCCACCGAGATGATATCGTGGCACAGGCAGAACACCAGTGGCCTAGGGCGGACTTGGGTCGGCCACCGAGATGATATCGTGGCACAGGCAGAACACCAGTGGCCGAGGGCGGACTTGGGTAGGCCACCGAGATGATATCGTGGCACAGGCAGAACACCAGTGGCCTAGGGCGGACTTGGGTCGGCCACCGAGATGATATCGTGGCACAGGCAGAACACCAGTGGCCGAGGGCGGACTTGGGTAGGCCACCGAGATGATATCGTGGCACAGGCAGAACACCAGTGGCCTAGGGCGGACTTGGGTCGGCCACCGAGATGATATCGTGGCACAGGCAAAACACCAGTGGCCGAGGGTGGACTTGGGTAGGCCACCGAGATGATATCGTGGCACAGGCAGAACACCAGTGGCCGAGGGCGGACTTGGGTAGGCCACCGAGATGATATCGTGGCACAGGCAGAACACCAGTGGCCTAGGGCGGACTTGGGTCGGCCACCGAGCTGAACTCTTGGCACAGGCAGAACACCAGTGGCCGAGGGCGGACTTGGGTCGGCCACCGAGCTGGCATGGTGGCACAGGCAAAACACCAGTGGCCGAGGGCGGACTTGGGTAGGCCACGTGGCACAGGCAGAAAACCAGTGGCCTAGGGCGGACTTGGGTCGGCCACCCACCTGGGATCCTGGCACCAGCAGAACACCAGTGGCCGAGGGCGGCTCTGGGTCGGCCACCGACCTGAGATCGTGGCACCCGCAGAACACCAGTGGCCGGGGCGGCTTTGGGTCGGCCACCGAGCTGAAATCTTGGCACCAGCAGAACACCATGTGGCCGAGGGCGGCACAAGGCCGGTCGTTGAGCTGGTATTGTGCCATTGGCAGAGCGCCAGTGGCCGAGTGTGGCACCAGTCGGTCGTTGGGCTGGTATTGTGCCACCGACAGAGCGCCATGCAGTGGCTGACGGTGGCACTGGTTGGCTGCTGATCTGGTGTTGGCATTGGCAGATGTACGGCGAAAATGGTTGGACCAATGCCTGCAATTACCCTTACGAAAATATGTATGGACACTCCTAGCTAGGACGTTCTATAGAGCAGCGTCCATAGGCGGAACATAAAGCATCTATAGGCAGACCACGACTGCTGTTGCCTTCGTGAAGTCGTCCTATGGCTGCCCTATAGAATATTGGCCAACGGACGTTCTATGGACGTCCTATCCTATTGACAATGTAAGGTCATCCTATACACTCTCTATAGTAAAACACCATGCATATATTAGCCCATTCGAACTCTATAGGGTGTCTATACAGGATCTTTACGGTGTCTATAGGGTGTTTGCAGAGAACCCATATGAGTTCTACAGGGAGTCCCTACGGGGTTCACAGGGAAGCCATACAGGGTCTACATAGGGTCTGCAGAAAAGCCATACAAGGCCTACAGGGAGTCCCTACAGGGTCCGTAGAGCAGCCACCGAGTCTGCAGGGAATATCCCCTATAAAAATGTTATCGCCATTTGAAGTATGTATTATTGTCAAATGGCAATTGGTGTTGATCAACTGGCTATGGATGCTAATCGTCGTTTAGACGTGATCCGGTTGACCTTC
Organism: Ixodes persulcatus; assembly: GCA_013358835.2. Lineage (NCBI taxonomy): Eukaryota > Metazoa > Arthropoda > Arachnida > Ixodida > Ixodidae > Ixodes > Ixodes persulcatus. The sequence goes on from JABSTQ010008781.1 coordinate 7,860, forward strand.
GTAGCTTTTTCGCCACCGTCAACTTTCCGCCAATTTATAGAACATCGCCACTGTATCGATATCCTGGTGCCTTACTACAATCAATCGGCTATTGGAGGATATAAAAGGACTATAAATTTTATAGTCTTTTGATTGCTTCCAATTGCCAATCAACATTAGTATGGCACCAGGATAGCAATACAGTAGCGATGACCTATAGAATGGCGAAAAGTTGACGGTGGCGAAAAAGCTACGAAGGTCGATCGGGTGACGTCTAAACGACGATTGCCATCCATGGCTGGCGGCCATCCATTTTTTCTAACGACTAGTTAATCGCCCAAACGTAAACGATGAATGAAAAAATGGCCTTCCCTTGCTTCCTTACATGTCTGTAAGGTGCGAGCTGAAAGAAGAAAAATATTCTAATTTAAATGGGCATATAACCAGCACACATATTCTTGTAGCACATTCGATAAACATGCACAGAAGAACCAATTGCTCATATGCTTCCTCGGCTGTTATGTTCCCTAACACCGGTCCTGTCGAACGTCCATAAGTATTTATGTGTTTGAGCTACAGGCTTCCTGGAATGCCTTCCCGGTTCTTCGAGGGCGATGGAATGACGACAGGGGCGACAGAACGTCGGTCAGATGTTCATAGAATGGCGGTAGCCATTTTCATAGGGGTATAGCCCATTCGGACTCTATAGGGTGTCTATACAGGATCTTTACGGTGTCTATAGGGTGTTTGCAGAGAACCCATATGAGTTCTACAGGGAGTCCCTACGGGGTTCACAGGGAAGCCATACAGGGTCTACATAGACACATCATTCTTTAGTCATTCCTGGCAATAGATTGTTAGCACCATGAATTGTGTCGTCGAAGGCCGAGGCTGCTTTGTCCTGACCCTAGCTGACCTAAACCTGTTGTCACATCAAGAGAAAAGAAAAGTTTGCACATTATTCAGGAACTATGTTTTGTAGGCATGTGTGTACAGTCAAACCAGACTATATCGAACCCGTTTACTTCGAATTATTCTTTATATCGAACAATTTTTGTGCACAGTAACGTTACAGTGATAATATATAGCAAAAATTACGGTTACATTGAAAAAAATAGCAGCCGCTACCAATATATCGAACTGCCAAGAGTGCCGTTTTGCTCTGCAAGCTTGCTTTCCCCCAATGTGAGCGGCCGCATTGGGGGAAAGCCAGCTTGAAGAGCACGCTGGCTTCTTTTTTCCGGGCGGACGCGTCGACTTAACACCTCCAAGAAAGAAGGCCGTAGAGCTCCGAGTGGTTACGTCACAATGTTGGAGAAGGAAGGCCATGGCGCAACTACGTGAAAAAAAAAATATGGCATCGATGTGAAAAAAATGTTTCTTGTCGAGTGGCACGGTGGTGTTCGTGCGCGTTTATCCGACATTAATATACGTTTTAAAAGTGCTGTCTTCTACAATTTATTATATATATAATATAAACGTAATACACAACACGCTACCAAGGTTGAAAGTACCAATTTTATATTTATGATTATCCCCATAACCGCGGGACTATGTGCAGTCCCGCAGCTCGCCACACTTTTCGAATGAACCGGTCCGGTGAGATATTTTCTTCTTCCCTGAAATGGGCTCCGATTCTGGTAAATTTACGTTGCATGTGAGCTGCTGACTGTCTAAAAAGGAATGCTGGGACTTTCAAAAGGGAAGAGAACCGAAAAAAATCCAGTCATCGCCGCAGGGAGCACACACGAGCAAGAGATGGGCCGACAACGTTAAGCCTCCCACACTGCTGCCGCTGCTCTCGTGTGGGGTTCTTTTGATCCTTCTTCCCGTCGTTTTTCTGTCGTCACCGCAGTCTCGGGTAGTTTTTTGTGTTCGCTTGATACTACGGCATTTACATGGATTCGCGGAACAAGTCCTGCTATGGTTTGAGTGACGTGTGTGGCAACTAGCCAACGATGACACTGATCGATTATCGATAGACCTCTCTCTCGACAGAGATTTCTTGGAGCTTGTCTTCAAATGTTTTCGTGCCAGATATTGGGGGACGTATGGATACGATCGACAGGTGAGAAACAAATTATTTACGGGTTTTCTTGGTCATGTGGGACGCAAGTAAGTGCTGCAGTCTTTTTTTTTTAAATTTTGCGATAGAATGGAATTTTGTTTTTTGTCGCTATCCGTGTGCAGTGGCGTCGACATTCGTAAATATGCGTTTTAACATTCTAGTTTTCACTGGAAGGTGAATAACAAGTTTGTGTGATTATACAAAGTGCATTTTTTGTGCTTATGTGTTTATTTATATTAATGTTATATTATTGCCTTTACCACATTTATAACAGAACCTTAACGGTATTACGGCAATAGTATTATTGTATACAAAAGAAGTTATATTTTGTTCTCAGGCAGCTTGAGCCCATAGGAAGAAGTAAATTATTTGAATGTAAATAGTAAGTTTACATGATTGTAAGTAACCCTTGTCTAGCCATGTCCGCGTTTACTACGTCTACCTGATTTTTAACTGATTGTTTTGCTGTGTCCAATCACTGCGTGTCTCACCATTTTGTCGAAGCATTTCTGTATAAAATATGCATTCCTACAACAATAATTGCGAGACTCAATGTTTTGAACTTAAAACAATCACATTGTATAGATGTCTTATACGCATACCTCGTGCCATTTCGTACCGATTATTTAGAGATGCAATGTTTTGCCGTGCAATACAATGTTTTCTGGACCCGTTGTTTTGTGCAGCTTTCATTTTAGCTAATAGGACACACGTATGTGACTAAAAGCGCATTACGACGGTCGACCCACGCGCGCTGCCTTCGCTTCGACGTGCTCCCCCGATGGCCTTCCTTTGCGACGTCACGAGAAGAGAGCTACGTCCTTCTCTTCTAGAAGGTGTTGGTCGACACCCAGAAGAAAAAAAAATCTCTTTTTGCAGAGAAAGCGGGGAGAGGGTGCTCCGTGGTCCCTTTCCCCGCTCCATCGGCAAAAGAAAATATTATCTTTTCTTCCGGGCAGTTGATGCGGCCGCCCGAAAGAAAAAAAAGCCAGCTTTGCTCTGCAAGCTGGCTTTCCCCCAACGCAGCCGCCTGCCTTAGGGGAAAGCCAACTTGCAGAGCAAAACGGCACTCTGCAGAAGAAGGTGCTACTGCTCGGACGTGCTCTGTGCTCTCGGTATAGTTCGGCGCTAATGCGCCAATATAGAAGGCAGCGGCCTCACCATTTTGGATTCCGTCGATAGCGTAGGAAAATATTGTTATCGCGGATGCAATAAGGAAAAAGCAGCAGAAGATGCAAGACTGCTTCATTGTGCCTTAGGGGAAAGCCAACTTGCAGAGCAAAACGGCACTCTGCAGAAGAAGGTGCTACTGCTCGGACGTGCTCTGTGCTCTCGGCATAGTTCGGCGCTAATGCGCCAATATAGAAGGCAGCGGCCTCACCATTTTGGATTCCGTCGATAGCGTAGGAAAATATTGTTATCGCGGATGCAATAAGGAAAAAGCAGCAGAAGATGCAAGACTGCTTCATTGTATAATATGTCAGCAGAAAGTGGATGTTTGAGAGTCACATCCATTAATACTTCTAATTGAATAACCCGCTATATCGAACTGGCAGACGTTTTCTTGAGACTTTGTATAGACCAACACGCGGCCCTGACGTCACGCAGCTGCAGTGGCGCTGTCGACGGCACTGCGCATGCGCAGACGGATCATTCCACATGAATTCGGTTTCAGCGCACGCGCAGTGCCCACACCTGGTGTGGGCAAATGCGGGCTTGTTTGTAAACAGCGTGTTTGTCTATAAACGGGTTTGACGTATAGTGGATTTTGAGTTCAAAACGAATTTGAAGCTCATAGTTTTTTTTTTGGTTGAATATTTTCAATTTAATATTGTTAATAGTTTCTACAAGCCTTTCTCTACTGTACCATACTTAAATAGAAACCCTGCAGGTTGTTGCCAAGATTTCATTTGTACTCTCCTGAGCTCTTATTTTAATAGGTAACTCATATTTATAAACTGTGGCATCTAAACAATACATTTGTCGCAGATATTCTAATCGAGGGGATTTTTAATTCTGCTTGCTATATGCAAATATATTGTATTCAATATAAAATATGAAAAAAAAGGAGCATGAATGATGAATGTATGTTCTCAAGACATCTCTGCCTAACCCAGACATTGTTGCTCAAAATTAATGAACTTCTATTGCAAGTTTTAGAATGTGTCCAAATTTGTGCGTGTCAAAGAAATGGCATCGTCGTCGTGCGCCAATCCAGACAAGGTCTAGGCTTGGCGCATGCGCACTGGTGACGACGCTATTTTTGCTTACGCAAAGCTTTTGGGTACTGTATTCTAAAATTGCCTAATACTATTACTTAAGGTATTCACTATCGAACTTGATCACATCGGCGGTGCTCGTGAATGCAAGTGACAACCTAGCTCTTCATAATCTACACCTTTTTGTGTCTAGATATTTTACGTTTTTATGCGAAAATGTTTTTGAATTCCTTTATACATGAACTCGTCTCTGTTACGTCACGGCGCGGTGGTGGCGCGTCGGAAGCCCCCATGCGAGAGGTGTATTCCTGCATTGTTTTGAAAGGAACCAGACAAAAACCTGCCTTCTCGTCAAAACGCTGCGACTGGGGCTGTACCAAAAGGGTCGAGAAAGGTTTGAAGGTCAGTTTTCAGGTGCTCGGTTCGTCCGAGAACGTGGATATGTGCCGTGAAAAGGGAAAACCAGACGCCGTCGGACCACAATTCCTTGGGCGGGAAGCACTTTGGGTTGAATTCACAGATACTGGTGGTCATCAGATTTATTTGTTTTGTTCCAACATGAATGCCGGAAAACCGTCAAGTTGTGCGGACCACCAGCGGACTACGTTCAGTGCGTCTTCAAGATCAAACGGCCGCCTGATCGTTCCAACTGTCGTCTGCTGTTTCAAACGTTTCTGCTTGTCGTCTGCTCTTTTAGACGACACCGGCTTGTAGACCAAATGCTGGCACGGTACTTGCGATAAGAAGTAAGTGCAGGTCTCAAAAGACTTAAGATTGAAGGTTGGTAAGCAGGCTCAATGTAAACACTAGATATTTGGTCATTTGGTCCGATTCGGCTTGCGATTTTCAGTATCGACGTCGACCATTTCAGCTACGGTTGACGCTTTTGCAGCCCGAGCGAAGTCGCAACTGAAAATTGCGAGCGAAATCTTATCATGCGAATCAGGCTTTAGCGTACATTTTGCGGCGTCCACGCGGAATGAATCGCCGCATGTCACATTATTCACGCGAAGTTTTGCGGTGTAACGAGCCTCGGTAATTTCGCTGAGGCCGCTTAAGGGGGGACACTACCCAGAAAAATCAATTTCTGCAAAAAAAAGTTGATTTTGAAGAATGTCATATTTACATCCACCAACATCTAAAGAGTATTCCCAGAAAGTTTCATTAGTTTACACTGCAAAGTTCATTTCTTATAAATTATTTTCGGTCCACCGATGCTAAAGAAAGGGTAGAGGTTGGAGCACTTTGAACACATTTTCCTCCATTCCACTTTTGGGCACAAATTTCACTTTAGGAAAACTATCATTTTGTTATTACATAACTTGAATTAATTTTTATGACTTTTTCTGGGGTGAAATTTTAAAGAGAAGATAACTATGAGCTTGTATTTTTTATTTTTGTCATTTTTCTAGCTCAAGAACTAAAATGTTGAACAAAGGATGGAAATCTAAAAAACAGTCTTTGTGTTTATGTGGTTTTTTGTCATGGAAGATGGTATAATATAGAAATATATCTCCATAGGTATCTGCCCTGAACTGTCCTAAAGCAATATAACACATAAAAACGACAAATTTATAAGCAAGTTCAAAACGATAGTTTTCCTACGCAGACACGCCCACTTTCATCTTTGAACATTTTCAATTTTTTTTGTACTTCACCCTGGTTAACAAAATTTGGCAGAAATGTTCTCAACATCAACAGAAACAAGCCCTGCAACTGTCATTTAAATCAGACAAGTGGTTCAAAAATTCACTTTTTTGGGTAGTGTCCCCCCTTAAGTAGTCGGGCACTGCCAGGAAGACGTAGAATAAACAATTCGACAATTCTAACGCGAAAAAGGGCAGGGGGACTCACACCGACGCCGACAACATCGCAATTCAATGGTTTGCTATGGGCGAAGGCGAGCTTCTTGCCCACACTCCATCGCGCATGTGCGGCGCCGGTGGCGTCCGCTGGGGGCGCTCCGGTTTGTTTGTAAACATGAGTTGGTGTATACTATAACTTAGGGGATGACATGTAAAATATCAAGCAAATAAAAAATGTCAACTATTTATCCACACTTCAATCTCATCTGAAATGACCCAATACCATGGTGTTAAGTGAGTTCAGCCTTCAGTTGTGCGGTGTAAACATCACCCAGTGTGCGGTGGCATTACAAATACCAGTCACCACTTGCGCGAAGGCATAACGCTGCTCCAATGACGCTGCCTAGCTTTCTGCTTCTTCGTCCCTTTATCATTTTCTTTTTAGACCCAGCCTGCTATTGTTTTGCCCTCGCCATGCCCGCCATCGATTGGGGCATAATATTCCTCCTGTTCATATGTTCGTCATACCTTACAATAAAACACAGACACTACGAGCCACACAAGTCAATTCAATGTCGTGACCTCGGAGAGGGGGGCTGTGACGCATTGTCACTTGATGCGCTAAATTGGCCGAGACAGCTTGCAACGGCCGCTACAATTCATTGCACTTACAAACAGAGTATAGTGATGTCTAGATAAATTAATTGAATCATTTTGTGAACAGGCTACACACATTAAAATACTACCCTGAGAAATTAGCACAGTTGAGAGCAATCAACCAAACACAGCACCCCGAGGACTGATGCACCACGAAGTTCAATTTTCATAGGCACCATCAGGCACATCACAAATAAAAAAAAAGAAAACTCCGATCTTTTTGTATAATGCTTTGTGGTGCCTGGGAGATAATGCGACCAACTATGGCCACTGTGGATATGGTGCTCGAGTAACCACTAGTTGTTGAGACAGAGCGCCTCCAACAGTAATTGACTGCAACAGGCCTGGCAACACTCTTAGTTCTTTATTTTAAAACAATAGAATACAACATGTGTTGGTGGATTTAAATGTTCATTAGGGAAAATAAAAAAAAAAATAAAAAATTTGAGGATGAAAATTGTTTTGAATTGTCACAAAAAAAATTGTTTTACTTTTTTATATTTAGAAAACTTTCGGGCATGCATAAAAATATTTACGTTGTAGGAAGTTTTATTACCCTGTGGAGCTCAAAGTTGTGTCTACGCGCAATTGGGAAAATCATAATTCCACCTCTTCAGACACAATTTATTTTAACAAAAACATGGAAGGTTTTTTTGCAAAAGTAAGGTCCATTCCATTGCATGGACATATTTTGCTACCTCCTATAAAAATTTAATTGAAAACAAAAAATAGATATGACATGACCGTCCTATCTGAACTTGTTGCCCTCATTCGTTTTTATCACCTTCCTTGTTTCTGTTAGACTCTACGCATTGTTCGGTTCCCCGTTTCACCATTCTTGGGTCAGGCTCTGTTGATGCACTGTTTAGTTAAATTAAACTATCATTGCTACATGAAAGTTTTATGTGTCTGTGCTTTCTCGCCACATGTCTATATTTCCTGTTTACAGTGTAACTGTTACACCTGCGGCTCACCCGCACCGTGTCGCTTGCTCCGGTGCCGCTACAAGCCATGCCTTCATAGTGCCTTGTTCGGAAGACTTCAATGTCATGGGTGCCTTGCGACCACGGCTTCTAGAAAAAAACGAACAAACACATATTAATTGCATGCACTCAGAACGCCAAAGAGCAAAATCAAAGCTCTGGGTATCTACTGCCTGTCAAGAATATCAATGTAACTGTGCTTTACTGCAAGTACTATATACTCTGTGCATTAGTTGTAACATAGGGAAGAGAGCAGATGCTGTACAGAGATGTTGTCCACCTAAAGTAGGTTTGAAGTATGTCCCTTACATCTATCACTTGCTTCATGTACTCTCAGCATGTTATGTACGAACCAAGATTGAATGTGATATGTAATCAATTTCCGTGCAAATGACATAATCAAACAATCACATGCCTCCATCAAGTGGCAAATTTCAATGTAAGCTCTACACGGTAAATATATATATGTCTCGTCTGGTTGAAATTAATCACAGGAGCTCACTCTTATGAGACCTTGGTGACCAATGGGTTATTGCACAACTTCAGGTTGTCGGAGCCATGCAGCTTATTCCTCCTTACGTATCATTGCGCAGCATGTTACTAACACAGGGGTGGAACTCAAGAAATATTCTTGGGAGCAGCCACGGGAGCAGCTGAAACAGCTGTTTTGGAGCAGGTTGGGAGCAGCTAAAACTACATTCTGGAGCAGGCTAGGAGCAGCTCAGATCAGATTTCACTGCACTTCAGCTTGTGTCTTAGACAAGCACGGGAGCAATTTCAATTGTGCTTAGCAGCTCAGATGAACATGAGTGGTTAGGGAACTAGGTAGATGGGATAACAGTGTAAGAGATGCGAAAACTTGAAATTTTGTGATTAATGAGAACCAAAATGAGAACCACCTAACCAGGCAGATTTTGCCGAAATGTTTACTTTTCAATTAATGAGAACCAAAAAGCAAGTACCATATGTTTCTGAGGAGAGTTTCCTTGGTAATTTCTGAGTGGCTTTCAGTCGCTCAAAATGCAAACCAGCACTGCTTATCGCACAACCCACACGTGCTCGACACAGTAATTATATGTGCGGACCACGTGACGTGCGTAAGCAACGGACGTGCAGTTGAGCGGAGGAACAGGGTAACAAAATTCGTGTTTATGGTATTGTGCAACTCAATATCGAAGCAGCAGACTACGGTTAACGGAGTTATCGTATTCGAAGCGATAACCAGGAGCAAGGTTAAGGTACGCCGAGCAGAGCTACCGCTCACGTGAGAGCTGCTGGCCGGCAAGGTTTCGGACCGGACCGCGTTTCAGTTCTATCGAATCACGATTTATCTTGCGGGAATGCGGTCTCTAATGCTGAAGTGCAAAAAGGAATCTTTTGCTCATTTGTTTTCAAGTGGCTGACGTCCTGATCCCGGGCCGCAGAACCTCAGGCAATCTGACGCGACTGGACCTCACCTCGGCCGACTTGCTTAACCGCTTATGGTTGAAGAATAGTAATCCAGTCGCAGGTGTTGTAGCGCTTGGAATCCGACCCCCCAAGTTTTTTCGAGCGCTTCCGACTCGGGATACACAGGGAAAATAAACAGAACAAAGGATTGCAAGGTCGACCAAGCTAAAAAGCTCACTGTTGCCAATCGAGTCGATAAAAACCGAAACCAAGACAAAATACAATTTTTGGCGCACGTTTTGCGATTTGGTGCATAATGGCGCGAGGTATTGGCTATGGCGCAGTTGCCGCAACATGGCGCAGGATGGCGCAGACAAATGCGTCTGGCGCAAAAGGGCGCAAATGGCGCAGCCGTTCCACCCCTGTAACATGACAGCCTCCTTGTCAACACTAAACTCATTTTCCTCTCTTGAGGTTTTTTGGCAATGCTTTTTCCACAACCTACAGCCCTGAAACTTGAATCTCCATCATACTGAGGGCCATATCACTCAGCTTGCCTCTACCACATTCTAAAGATTGCAACCACAGAGGCATAACATAAACAGATGCAGTGTCTATTACACCAAAAAATATTGAATGGTTCCGATTGCATTCCTGCATCAATAGACCAATTTTAAAAAATCCTGCAAGTCCACACAAGGCACAATAGATCTTGTAAAAAGGCACAGTAGCACAGCCAAAAATAATTACGCCCCCCTCACTCCTCCTAATATTAATTAGCACAGTACGCTGTGTAATAATTAATAACGCTACTTTCCACTTACAGTATGGGTGCATGTTCTGGTGTAAGTCATCTCACCAGTAATAGGCAAACTAAAATTGCCCATAAAACTGCATATTGAGTGGAACCTTGATTATGCATTTCCAGTTTATGCAACGTCCTTCATTTTACTATAAATTCGCGCGGGAATGTCAAAGTGCTGTAACATCGCCTTTTTGGATCATACGACTCCCGGTTCTGTATTTGACACTTTCGCACATTCCCATAAATGTCGTATAATGAAGGTTCCACTGCATACGGCCTAAACTTCTTAGGGGGGAGGTTACTGAAGTTTCAGAAGTAAAGCACTGCGGATTCGCGAAATGCCCAAGAATCATCCGCGGTTATCTGCAGTGAACTGGCAGATGCGGATAAAAGTAAATAAGATTTGGCGGATGGTGAATTGAATGCAGATGTCATGGGCTACAGGTGTGGATATCCGCGGGTCCAGATCTATATTTTTGTCGAGCCGGCCCTCAAGCGTGTGTGATCGCGGAGCGTAGGGAGTAAGTGAGTGATGCTACAAAGCGCATTATGAAATGTTTAGCCAAAATTACTCTCTTAGAAAAGGAGTGCCAATTGGGGAGAAAATGTTTCTTTACACTAAAGGCCCGTTCACACTCTTGCGAACTCTTAAACCTGGGTTCCTTAAAACTTTTTAAACCAGAGGACACATTGGCGCCATCTATTGGTTAGCAGTGTAAACTCGGCGGTCCGGCATATTTTTTTTATTTCTCTCGCACATTATCCTTTCTTGAAAAAATTTTGTCAATGATATAAACGAGCCTTTCTATGGGTATTACGCACATTTGACCTCGGAAATCCCGCAAAACCTTCGCTCTTGTGAAATGCAGTTCCAGGGTCACCGCATAGATGGCGCCACAATGCCAGTGTGTTCCCTCGTTCTAAAAAAAATTAAGAAGTTTTAAGAGATCTCGTCTCTCTCAGTCGTACTCGGTCGCAAGAGTGTGAACGGGCCTTAAGACCTGAGTCTCATCAGAGATTGGTTTAGAGCGTTCTGCGTCACCAAACCTGCTGTCCCTACAAAAAACAAAGAATGTAGGGGCATCAATCATCTAGGGAAACTGTGTTCTTGTGTGGCACGAAAAGAGTGGAAAACATTCTTCGGGCAAAGGAAACTCAAAACGTACAAGCCACAAAAAATTAGAAGCCCCCAGTCGTGTAATCGCGTCTTACCACGCATATACCAGTGCTTCACTGCGGAGAGTGACCTCCATTCGTCACACACTTTTCTAATGTTTAACTTCAAAGCCACTGAAAAGAAAAAGAAAGTTTTGCACAGTCTAGGAGGGGACACGCATGTCAAAAAAAAAAAAAATTTATGTGAAAACAAAATTTTTTTTTAGTTTTTAGAGGTTGGTCCACATGTATAGCACAGAGCTGATGAACCTAATTTAGCACTAATTCACCACTGTATCAGTGTCATAGGACACAAACAAAGCACAATGTCAGCACTGCATAAACAAGATCAGCATTATTTCCAGCTCTTGACTAATAGCCCTGATGTAGAGCTGTGGTTGTATGTGTAAACAGGCCTTACATAATATTTTTTTTCATTATTACCTTGAGGGTTTTACAACTGGGCATTACACAAGGGATAGGCTGCTGATATTTACGATAGCAAATAAGTGACCATTACACTCAACAAGAAAAGTCATGTAGTGTTCTAAAACATAAGAACTCAGGAGCCACATTATAAAAGAATGGTTGCCATCTTTCGGTTTTATTTTACATCCTCTTCCTTCCCTTCTTCTCGTACTTCAGCCCTTGTCTTCTTCGGTCTCCTTACGCTTCCACACTTTGAGACTCATATCCGCTTGTCTCGGCACGGGAACCATTTACATCAAACTAGTATAATGGGGACACCTACAAATAACAAGAATGTATACACACAACCAAACATAGGACTGCCGCCTTCACTGCCCCCAAGGTCTCGGTCGATGATAGCGTAGCCCGCGCCGGACCCGCTCCACAGCCACAGCCCAGGCAGCCTGCTGGGACAGAGAGGCCGGGAAACCGGCCTCCTTGATTCAGCGGGTGTTTGGGCCAGGGGGACAAAGCCCCGACCCTGTGCTCTGGAAGTACCCTCCCCTTGTTGAAAGTGAGGGACGAGGGGGGGACAGCCAGAGTTACGGCCGAGGGACAGGGCCATATGCCGAGACCATGGGGCCTGCAGTCAGAAGACAAAGGGAGGACAGGGAAAGAGGGAGTAGGAACACAAAAAGGGGAGGGGAGTGGGGAGACTAATGGAAGCCTTTCTCTATAGCACCCTTGCTGTTGAGGAAGAGATCCCGGGCACGTCCGTCTCGATGGTGACGGTTTATCGATCTCTCGTGCCGTTCGTCATCTCGTGCTTCTGCGCTCCACTACCTCTTTTTCCTCCTGATCTACCAGATCGTATAATCTACAACACTTGCCAACGCCACCCGAAGAAGTCAGCTACCCGGAATTCGACCGTAAAATTGTTTATCCCTTCAAGAAGCCTGTAATCAAGAACCCAACACTGCCGATCATCATCAAGCAAGCCGTCCAGATCCAGACCCAGAATTCGACCACAGACCTGTTTACTCATCAAGCATCATGTAAAACAACTTCCAACAACCATCAACAAGCCCAAAGCCCGAAATACCACTCAAGAAAGAAGACAACAGAGAAGACCTGGGGGGGGAGGGAGATAAATTTTAATAATTGTTTAGCCCAGCAAGTACCATGTAAACGGGGAGGGGATTCTAGAGTAGGCTTTCATTAGAGTGTACATTTTTTTTTATATTTTTTTATATATCTTTCGCGTATTCTATCTTTTTTTTATCTATATTTTTCATGTATTACTATTATTATTATTATTTTTTCCTTTAGTATTTTATTAATATATTTAGTGTAAGTATACTCATATATTTTTGTAAAGTGGTAGCATGCGCACTATTACATTTCTCATCATATTTAATCAATCACTATATAAGCTTTTTCTTTTTGTACAGCGGTTGCATGTGCGCTTTTCTTCTGGGGAAATTGAAAAAGAAGGAAAAAGTTTTTTGTTTTTTTTTCCTCTTCTAGTATTCAATAAACGTCGCTGATAGACTGGGCCGGTGCCCTTGGCTGTGGTCGCGCTAAAACAGTAGATCCCGGGGGGGGGGGGTTAAGTAATTTTTTTTTTATATTAGGATGCCTGCTATACCTTTGTGGTGCGGGCAGAGGAGCAATCTTATTTTCCATTTTTCTTGATATAATTTTCTTTTCTTTTAAGTCTCCTCTATATATTTTGTCCCTATCTACTGGAACCGCCGCCAGGGGGACACCGGGCTGCACTGACTGTGAGTAAGCTCTTCAAAATATCGACCATTTTGCGAGATATATTTCAGTTAAGGACTGCAAATTAGCCATAATAGTATTTAAAGTGCCCGAGACCCTAAATCAACTTGTTTTAGACCTTAAGATCAAAGAAAACTTCATTAAACGAGCACGGAAAAAATTAACAAATTTTCCCTTAGAGTTACGGCTGAAAACTTGTCATACCCATAACTTTAGATATACATGAGATAGACCGATAATATTTCCCCACGAGAGACCTTTCAAGTAGATCTCTAATATAACCAAATTTCGTGATCGTACCTTAAATACTTCTCCTGTAATCTACTAAACAATAATCGAAGCGGTGCGGCGGGGGCGCCGCCATCTTGCTTTTTTGATTGCGCAACCCCAAAATAGGGGGAGCTATAACTTTTGAAGGAGACGTGGTAAGCGTCTCAAATTAGTGTACTTTTGTTCAATCCCTATTCCGGACATCCGTGCGAATTATCACTTCGATACTTCAAGAATTAACAGAGTTACGAGCAGATTTGCATAATCCAAGATGGCGGCCGTGAAAAACGTAGCAGACTACTAAATAAAAACACGCGTAACTTTTGACATTTTGTAACTACGTAACTGAAATGTTTGCAGTGAGTTCCGCTTCGGGGGGCGCAACCACAAGCGCAGTTTTACGGCATTACACCCAGAATTCTAGAAGTTATAACTAAAAACATCCAAAATGCCGAAATTGGGGCACTCGCACTCACGTTCGAGGTCCCGAGTGAGGGAGAACGACAGCGAGTCGATCTCCCCAGACGAGACCAATATAAGATTGGACCAAACCCTATCGAAAAAACAAAAGAGAAGGAGGGCAGAACAACAAGTGCTACATGCAAGCACACAGGGACAAACAAACCCAAACGAAGCAGCCATAAGGGAACAAGGATCACAGGAGGGGACAATCCCAACACCAGAAGCAGGAGACCCGGAGACAACAGCTATTTTCAAAGATAGACTAGCTAAAGCACAACTGAGCTATCTAACAACGGTAGCACCCATCGCAGCGTCACTGACAAAAACGCAGTTGGAAGCACTAGCGGGAACGGTTCAAAACTTCATGAACCTATGCATTGACCTCATTGAGCGAAATGCATACCTGGAGGGACAAAGGCAGAGCGTCAAGGAACACAAGGCCAGCTATGCACAGGTATTAAGCAGAGAGATACCAACTGAAACTCACCACGAGGACATACACATGAGGGAGGTAGAACAAAACAAAGCAGCCCTCCTTCTGTATCCTAATCAACCTCGACGAGGCCGAGTACTGTCTCAGGTGGTGTCGGTCCTTAGGGCGGCGGTAACACCCGAGGACCTTGGGTTGACGACACCTGAGTTCAGGCCAATAAGGGGAGGAGCAGTCATCACTAGCACCTCGACCGAGGGCATAGCAAACTTAGAGAAAGCTATTAACAACACGGAGGAACTGAAGAGAGAACTAACAACCAAGAGACCTATGAATCGAAACCCACAGCTCAAAGTAAAGGCAATTCTGTCAATGCCACCACAGGAACTTTTAACAAAGTCGATGAGCCAAAACCAGCTGACGGGAGACGTGGAGGAAACCCAGGTCATTCTTACATTCGACTCGGGGAACGGACTCTCGACAGTCATAGTTGAGGTCGGTCCTAACATTTTTAGACAGCTTCAACAAAAGGAGAGGATTTTCCTCGGAGAATCCTCTCCGAGGAAAATCTCCATGTCACATTCTGCACACAGTGTTGCAGGTATGGACACCCAACATCGAGATGTATGAACCAACCAAGGTGCATTCATTGTGGAAAGGGCCACACAGCAGAGCAGTGTGACTCCGAAGAGTACTATTGCTTGAGCTGTGCAGAAAACTCCTCAAAACAAGACAAGGGGCACCCCGCGATGTGGACCCACTGCCCAACATATAAAGTACAGCTCGAGCGGCTGCGAAGGAGAATAAAGTACACTTAATCTAAGGTCCGTATTGATTGAGGTAACTAGGAAGAGTAAATATGGCAATGCCATTCAGGATACTTCAAATTATTACCAACCATTCATTCTCAGCTACAGAGCATCTTAAGATTAACTTAGATCAAATCCAAGCGCCAGTAATTGCTATACAGGAGCCGTATTACTTTAAAAACAAAGTAATAGGTTTTGCAATTACAGATGTTATTGTTCAACACACAGAAAAACCTAGAACAGCTATTGTTATCAGAGACAAAAGTATAGATATTTTCCCGGAACTAATCGCGAGGGACATAATATCACTCCAGGTAATAATAAACAAAAAGAAAATTAGAATTGTAAATGTTTATTCATCGCCCAGCGAAGACGTAACAAGGGTACTAGACACATTAGAACAACTCACTCAACAGAGAATAACATTGCCTACACTCATAGTAGGTGATTTTAATTCAAAGCATCAAGCGTGGGGCGGTGAAATCTCGGATGAAGGAGGAGATAAAGTTATACAATATGTTATAAACAACTCACTTCATATTCTTAACGAGAAAGAGCAGGGACCGACATTTCAGTCAAATCGTGGGAAAAGTTTTATAGATTTGTCACTTGCAAATCATGACTTTTACCGAGAATTCGCAGAATGGACAATCCTAGACATACACAGCGAGAGCGATCACCGATATATCTTAATTTCCTGCTTTACAGCCCAGCCACAAGCGGAAAAGAGGTTAACAGCTAAAAGGGAGATGAGGCTAATCGATCTTACTTCTCATGACCAATGGATTAACTCACTAAGGCGTATGGAGATTTACTCAGTAAAGCAACTGGACAATATCATACAACGATTATACAAAAAACTCAGTGATTGGATCGATAAACTGTCCATACCAGTTACTAAAATAAGAAGAGCATAAAATGGTGGAACACAGAACTTGAAATAGAAAGGAAGAAAGGTATAGCAATGCGAAAAAGGTATCAAAGAACGCGTAATAACACTAGAACAATTCAGAAGGCAATATATGAACTAGCCCAGGCAGAATACAAAAAAAACATATTTCTGAAGCTAAAGAATCTTTTTGGCAGAAGTTCTGCACAGAAGTGACTCAGCAAGATATGTTCAGTCTACCCTACAAACTAGTACTTAAAAACGTAAAAACAGCAATAATAATACAGCCAATAAATAGTCCAGATGGGACAAAAACTCAAACTTTAGAAAGTTCTATCAAAGAACTTTTAGCCTATCACTTCCCAGATGATGATCCAATCTCCTACTCGCCAAACCAGAGTAGTACACTGCACTCCCTTGAGAATGAAACAACTGGAGAAAATGACTTAGAATGTTCCAGCTCGGAACTCGAAAGGGTAATTGCAAAGTTGGCGAAACGAACCACTTCGGGAAACGACAGGCTCACAACAGCGATTGTGAAAAATCTATGCACAAGGCATGCCACAACCATATTAAAAATATTCAGTGCATGCTTAAGATATGGCTTCTTTCCACAACAGTGGGGAGACTCAAGAGTTCTTTTCTTACCTAAACCGGACAGACCCGCAAATGAACCAAAAAGCTATAGACCACTATGCATATCGTCCCTGTTCGGAAAATTGTTGGAAAAATTGTTAAACAATCGTGTTTACTATTTTCTCAACAATAACAAGCTACTACACCCGCTCGGATTCGGGTTCACGCATGGACGATCGGCAACTCTCGCTTTGTATAAACTCAGTTACTAACTGCTCTTATTTCTTTTATTTCAGAAGTAGAATCAGTTCAAAACCGAGCATCTCGTTTTATACTTTCCAACTACCATCGTACATCTAGTGTGACTGCAATGAAATCATGCTTATCATTACCTCTCCTTTCGCAGCGTAAAAAATCGGTTCGTCTATGTCTGTTTCATGAGATTTATCATAACTCGATTCTGAAAGAAAGGCTTCTAACAGCACCTCATTATGTTTCAGCACGCATCGATCACCATTACAAAGTTGGCATTCCATCTAGTCGCACGAAACATTTTCATGACTCTTTTATTCCTAGCACCTGAACAATGTGGAATCACCTTCCCGGAGCCATCGCCGAAATCCCTGATTGCACGCGTTTTAGAACAGCCATAGCTAATATTTTCTTATCAAGAGCCTTAACAACTGTATAATATTTTTTTTTGCTCTATATTGTTTTGCTTCTTGTGTCCTTTGTACCCCACTCCCCTCTGTAATGCCTCTGGCCCTGAGGGTAAACAAATAAATAAATAAATAAATAGAAGAGAACATACAGGCAAAGAAAAAGAACGTATTAATATCACTAGATATATCTAATGCGTTTAACTCGATCTGGCTTCCCTTTTTATTTAACTATTTTAACACTCATAAGCTTCATAGGAACTTGTATAAACTCCTAGAGGCAGTATTAACAAACAGGTCAGCAACTTATCCTTTAAGGGATCTAGAGATAAACAAAAAAGTCACAATGGGGTGCCCACAGGGGTCCCCCATCAGCCCTCTATTATGGTATGTGCTGCTCTCCAACTTGTTGGAAAAGACATTTCCAGAGGGCGCTCATATACAAGCCTTCGCGGACGACTTGGTCATACTCATAACAGGAAAAACGAGAATGGAACTAGAAAGAACAGCGCGCAAAACACTTCAAATAATTAGTACTTGGAGTGGTGAGCACAGAGTGCATTTCAACCCAGATAAATCTCGATATTTACTTATAGGGAAAGAATACATTAAACGTCCTCCAACAAAAAAAAAGTTTGATAACAATACCAAGAGTACTTGAGTTGAAAATACTAGGGGTAATCTTTGACACCAACCTCACATTCTTACCACACTTGGAATATGTAAAGAATAAGGTGGCACACACCACACAGGCGCTGAGCAGTTACTCCGGACTACACTGGGGTTATAAACCACACCATTTCCGTCAACTATACCTGAGGTCGATAGAAAAGATAGTAACCTACGGGGGACCTGTTTTTTTATACATTTGAAAAGAACACGCACCGAACGACGTAAGCTTAAAGCCATTCAGCGCATTCCACTCTTAAAGATCACGAAAGCCTTTAGAACAGTCCCAAACAACAGCCTAAATGTATTGTCCGGGTACCACCAATACACTTAGCAATTGAAAAAGAGGTTTATATGTTTAAACTATACCAAGTCAAAACCGACCAATCGATAGCTGGAGAAACGATTGAAGTCAAGGATTTAGACTACCCCTTGGAGATGAGGGCGTTACATCCGACGGAATACCTATCTTTTCCATACAAAGCAATGCCCTACAAGGAAGCTGAGGTGGACTTGGAAGTGTTTACTGATGGCTCCCTTCTAAAAGATGACATAGGTGCAGCATTCGTTGTGATGACACCCACCCTGGACATCCTTAAGGTAGGTTAAGTTCAAACTTCCTTCCTACTCGAAAATACTCGACGCTGAGTTAGAAGCAATTCAGCAAGCCCTGTACTACATCAAATCACTCAAAGAACCCTTAAAAATTCAGTTAGCAACGGACAGCCTTTTATCCCTCCAGGCAATTGCCAACTATGAAAACACAAATCGACAGGTTTACGCAATCAAACTAACAATTAAAGCAATCCTTAAAAGACATACCTTAACTCTTCAACATGTAAAAAGCTACAACAACAATATAGGCAACGAATATGCAGATAAACTAGCTAAAGAAGCGAGAACGCACGGACAACTAGTTCCTAGAAAAAGGTCCCGAAAGAATGTTAAGAAATACATTCTAGATGTACTAAATCAGGAATGGAATAGAACTTGGAGGGATACGGGAGGAGACAGCGCACTCTTCCAATGGATACCATCCATTCAGGATATACCAGAGTATTTCCCTTCAGATTATTACATAACACAGTTATTAACAAATCATGGTAGGTTTCCATATTATTTTTATAAATTTAACAAGGAAAACCAT
Source organism: Ixodes persulcatus (assembly GCA_013358835.2). NCBI lineage: Eukaryota > Metazoa > Arthropoda > Arachnida > Ixodida > Ixodidae > Ixodes > Ixodes persulcatus. Next base: position 27,021 of record JABSTQ010008781.1, read on the forward strand.
GCGGACTGTCCATGTGGAGAGATCGCACTAGAATTTGATCACTTCTATTCTACTTGCTTGTTAACAATAGAAGAGAGAAAACAACTTAATCAATTTCAAATACCTGACCTTTCAACTGACAACAAACGGAAAATTATTGCAAACGAAAAAATCATAAGAATCCTAACAGAAATGGTAGCTAAGGTAGGAGCTAGTATACAACAGGTGTGACCCCACGAAGTGGAGCCCCACTGACGCTTCTACTTCTTCAAAAAACGAGGAAAATAAGGGGAATTAAGAATGGAGAATGGACAATACAAGCAACAGCATGAGAGGAAAAAACTCTGAAACGAGTTCTGGAAAAAAAAAACAACGAAAACTCGACAATCGACGAAAACCCTATAAAAGCAGATTAAAACTGCGCTTTCAATCCTACCCAACAAAGACAGCAGAATGGCAAACACCAAACCACACAAAGGCACAAAGGTCCGGCCAAAACGA
>JABSTQ010008781.1:32500-37522 GCA_013358835.2 Ixodes persulcatus
TACGCAGTGCTGTGAAAGGTCTCTCATTGTGTTGTGTTGTGTTGTGTTGTGTTGTGCTGTGCGTGCCCCAAAGCCTCTGGATAAAAAGAAAAAAAAAACGTCGTTATTATTTATTTATTTTTCTTTTAATTTAACATGTGGTAAGTATGCATTACTTATACCATCATTTGTCTTGATGTATTGGGTCGTGTATTTTTTTTCCCCATTATTACTCTTATTATTATTATTCTTACCATTGTTATACAAATGTTTCCTTTCATTGTAAGCTTATAGTGAAGAGCAGACTGTCGAACCGAAATTTTTATTCCTTTGCTTCGGTTCCGGTCCGGGTACAAAGCTTACGGTTCATTTCCGAGAAGCAACCAAAAAAAAAAAAAGAAGAAAAAAAAAAAACGGTTTAAGTCGTTAAATTGAGAATATCTTTTCCACGTTTCATTTGGTGATAGGCACAATTTCAGGAGTGAAACCAGTAACAATAAAGCTTTATTTTCAGTTCTAGAATTCACTGTTATTTTCAGCTACGAAAAATAAATTGTTTTATTAAATTTTTACAAAACAGTAAATGAAAAGCTACTTTGACACACACAACCACCCACCCACCCACCCCTCCATGTGTCTTTTTCCTTCTTTTTTCTTTATTGTTTTTAGTGTTATATATTTTAATCTGAATCTGAACGTTGTGAGTCTGGTGGGTCGCCTAAAATACGCGTGATTGCTGCAACTTTGCATCGCAGCATGAAAAGTGGAATTTCGCTGTGATAGAAATTAATTGGAGTGCATGAAATCATGCAATGGCCACGTCCTCGCAACATGTATACGTTATGGCGATGCAACGCAGCTAAGATGAATAACATTTTCAAAATGTCAGGATAATTTTAAGGACAAACTCTTCAAGTCCACTTTCTAAAGAAAGACACAGCTTTGTATTCGGATGGGATCCGGTCTAAAATTACGCGGACCAAAGTGAACATTTTCGACATAGCTTGCCATTTGAGGTTTTCGGTCTTTACAAGATAGCGGTCAATTCAATATGCAAGTAAGCATGAGCTTTTTTTATTATTATATTATTTTATAAATGGAACAAAGCAGTAGTTCCTAGTCCACTCGACAATAGGACTACCTAATTGGTCGCTTTCTTGCCCTCTGTTTCGCGTAATCGTCATAGTTCCTCCATGCGCCACTGTGTAATTTCTTTACATCCAGCCAACATACACATAAAATTGTTGTTCATCTAATAAAATGCACTACAGACTTTTATCTCTTTGAGAGCTTGAATATGCATAAAAAACAGTTGCTATTTTAATCACCGTACAACAAAAATTGTTTGCATTTTTTTTTTTTAGATTACCTATACATGTGCCTCTGGAAGATAAAAACGCCGGAAAAGATTTTCGGAGCATATTTGAGTTAATTTGGGGGGTCCATTTACTTATCATTTATATATTTAGGTGGATCGGCCTTTCATTTTTGTTCGGTCTACAGGCAGTAATAACAAATATTCATGAATAAATTTGACTGCATGAACTTCGCATAAGGACTGGAGATGCACACTGTAGCATGAAACTCTAAAATACTCGATCTGAAGAGTCTGGGGAGACTGAAACACCGGGTCGCGGGGTGTCCCAAAAACAACTCTGTGCTCACGTTATAGATGTGAAGGCAAATACGTGAAATGTCCAGAACGAGAGATAATAACTGAATATTTTTCTAAATACAACCACACACGACGCCTTACTGTTGTGAGGAGAGGGCAGAGCCTTGGGCCACCGGCTGTGGAAGGCGAGGTCTCGCTCCAACTGGGTCCTGGGCCAGCGCTTCTAGGTTGGTAAAAGTCCTTCCCTCTGCCAGGACTTGCATTTGTCAGAGCACTCGATTCACCTTCTCTCCGAGCCACTCGCACTTATTGCGCGATGGTATTGATGATTTGCTTCAGGTTCTCTTCAGTGTTAACACAGAGGTTCGGGCGAGTTGGTTGCTCATGATCTGCAGGGGGAACAGCGCACCAGCAAAACAGTCACTCGAGTCAACACACGTACAAAAGAAAGAGACACTTACACAGCGCTGTGTAAGTGTCTCTTTCTTTTGTAGGTGTGTGGACTCGAGTGACTGTTCTGCTGGTGCGCTGTTCCCCTGTAGCTCTTCAGGGTGTTGGGTTCGCGCGCTGAGCTGCTCCTCTTCTCGGTAAAATGAAACCACACTTTCGCGCTCCTCTCAAGAGCTACTGGCAATACACGAAAAAGCCGGACGGGACCCCAGTTGTGGCGCTGAGACTGACAACACTCCTTTACCCACCGAGACATAGCATAGCGTTCCGTTTCCAACGTCCACGATATCTTCTTCCTCTACTTCTTGCCACGGCTATATCCCGCTCGGTCCGTGACGCAGCCCTCCTCAAAAATTGTATATAGGGATTGTACTAAGATATTGGGCAAAGGACAGTACACGTAGACAGGACAAGCGCTAACTCGCAAGTGGCGTTTGAAGAGAAACGAAGAGAAGGAAGAATCACATAAATACACCGAAAAAAGGAAGGAAGAAGATTTATAATAAAAGGAAATTGAAAGGTATTAAGAAAACAAAAAGGAAAAGAAAAGAAAAAGGGAGCAGCATATACTTCGTTTCACCTTATCTGCGAGCGAAGCCAAAGCTAGAAGCGCGAGACCAGCGCTTTTTGCGTTTCTCCCCAGCTCGCGCGCTCGAGCAAAGCCTGAACGCACTGAGCTTCGTGCTCGCGCTTCCAGCTTTGCCTACGCTCACACATAAGGTGAAGCGAAGTATAGCTGAATTAATTGCGTGGAATATAGTGAAGTTAAAAAAAGACTATCGCTTAAAGAAAGAAGTTGAAAATACTACACATTCAACCATGAATCAACATCAGCTTGGCAACGGAAGGGATATTATTTCTTTTTCAGTTAATGGCACCGATGGTGCACTCGCACAAGCGTCTTTTTTTCCTCGATGGTTAAGGCCCCGTATATTTCTCTTAAAGTTTTTATTTTCTTTTCCATTTTTTTTGTTTATGCATTTCAATTTTCTTTTATTATAAATCTCCTTTCTTCCTTTTTTCGGTGTATTTATATGGTGCTTCCTTATCTCCTTTTCTATTAAAACGCCAGTTGTGAGTTAGCGCTTGTCCTCTATACATAGAATTCGAGAGGTAGGACTGGCTCAATATGCCCAAGGGACCCCTGTGATCCTTTGAAGCACTTCACTTTCACTGAAATGTTGCGCTTGAAAAAGCCATAAACTGACGCGTTTTATGTGTTTCTAGAGTCCCAGTCACTACTTGGAGCGAAAGCGATGCAAATACAAAAAAAGAACACTAGAAAAATTACGTTTACAAACGTTTTACATGACTGCTTCGAGTCCAGATGCAGCCCATGCTACAAGCGCGAGCTCCGGGCTTGCCAGCGTCCCTGGCAAGCACGCGCTCTCGTACACTGTTCAGGGCCTCATCCTCAAGCTGGCATCATCGGCTCCGGCTCGAATTTTTTTTTATTTGTCTGTTTGCGTGTTCTTGAGAAAATCAAATCACTGTGTGCGAAGTCCACGCTGCAGAAGGTTCGCGCTTAGTGCAACCCAGGTATTCAGAAACAAATGTCATTCTTGAATGGTGCAGCGTCGTGAGGAATCGCTAAGGGACAACCACCACGAAAACGTGCTTTCTTGCAGGAGTGATTTCACAAACCATGTACTTTTGCAGGATCACGCTGTTCTGCTGTGTTCCGAAGATGGGGAGTGAAACAGCCTTTACAAGACATTATTAATTTTTTTTTAAACCCCCCTCCCCTCCTTCCTCCCTCCCATTACTTGTTCCACTTCCCCTTGTTTTCATTTGACGATGCTCCGCCGGTGAAATATATATATATATATACACATACATACATACATACACATACATACTTATTATCATTGTTATTTATTATTAATTACGGACTCCATCCTCCGTTTTCGGGCTGCCGATTGGATAGTTATATGTGCGTGTCATTTGTTCGCAGTTATCCTCCATTTCTTTCATTTTGCACACCAAAAATGAAGTTTCACCAATACTGTGAGAATTTGAGCGGCTGCCGAGTTTTGGCTGCCCCTCAAAGGCCACTAGTGTCTTTGTTTTCAGGTATCCCTGCCGTACACACTTGTAATAAAATGCTTAGATGGGCCAGTCGGTACATCATGGGGAAATAAGCGCCAAAGGAACAGGGTGGCTGGGCGTTATGATGTCTCGGTCGTATTTTCAGCGCCTACCAAAATGTCGCGATTATGCAGGAGAATCGATGACCCCCAACAGATAAGAGACCCGTGCAATACCAAGCATAGGAATAAATACACTGATTGCACAACAGGCGTCGTTTACGAATTGCCAATGGCGTGTGGTTTAAGCTATGTATGGCAAACTGGAAGACGTATCAATGACCGGGTCCGCGAGCACGCCGCTTCAACTAGAACCACACCGTCGGGGAATTTGGCTGTACATTGCAACAGATGCTCTTCCGCCCCGTCATTTGACAGCACCAAACTTTTGGCGAAGCACAGAAAGTGACACGCGAGCTTCACGAGGCATTTGAGATTAGGAGTAGGGGTGAAAAGTGAATTAGCGATACTTCTCTGGCTCTGTCTACGGATGAGTTTGAATATTTGAAACGTGATCTGGGCGGGGAACTGATGGTGTGCTCCCGTTGGTATATAACTATGTGTTTTTTTCCTAATAAATTCAGTTCAGAGTGCGCAATGTGTCGTTGTCTTTGTCCCTGTTCCTTTGGCGCTAATTTTCCCAAGACGTACACACTTCTATTCATCGTCAGACTAAAAGGCTGTGAACCGGTTACCGTTATATTTTCTACAGTTCACTTGTAAGATTGCGGTTTCAGTTTCGGTTCGGCTAAAAATAACTCAAGTTTCGCTTTTCGGTTCGCTTCCGGTTTCGGTGCGACACTCTGGTCTTATCCCGTCATATCAGTACGTGCATCGCCTCACTCTGCATGAAAAGAACATGTATAAAAATCTATGTTTCGAAATTCCCTT